>JAKCPI010030349.1:0-32903 GCA_023213315.1 Euborellia annulipes
AGAGGTTTATTTAAAAAAAAAATTATTTTGGACAATCCTGAACTCACCTATCTCGTGTTCACGTTTTGATCCTTGACTTTTGGGACACCCACTTATATATATCCAATCGGGTTCTCGAAAACGGCTCTAACGATTTGGATGAAATTCACGGGTTAGGAGGGTTTTGTGTTGGCGATTCGATCTGTCACGGTCTCATCTTCGGCTAAGTTGTTTTTGATGGGTTTTTTGTTAATTGAAATAATTATTCACAGGTGGTTGTCTCGATAAAAATGTATATTTACATTTTTATTCAATTTCCTTTTAATAAATAATTGTTTTTTTAATTTTAAATCCCACAAAAAGATCATTACAAATATTATTATATATATTAAAAGTTAGTAAAATTTAATTGATTGAAGACTGGAAGAGAGATGGAGACCAATCGACTTGATTGGGGAATAATGGAATTGAAATAATTATCGGAAAAGAGGTTTTTTTATCTAATTAGATTTTTCCTCTTATTAAAAACAAGGACTAAAGATGAATAAGGACACTCGATGGTGGAGAAGCAATCTCCGGAATCGAAGCTAAAATACAAGGTATACATTAATTAATGTAAAATAATTGGTTTAATAAAATTTAAATAAAAAAAAAAAAAAAAAAAAATTTAATTGATTGAGGGGAGAAGAGGGATGGATTGAGGAAGGACCAATCGACTTGATTGGGGAATAATGGAATTGAAATAATTATCGGAAAAGAGGTTTTTTATCTAATTAGATTTTTCCTCTTATTAAAAACAAGGACTAAAGATGAATAAGGACACTCGATGGTGGAGAAGTAATCTCCGGAATCGAAGCAAAAATACAATGTATACATTAATTAATGTAAAATAATTGGTTTAATAAAATTTATAAAAAAAAAAAAAATTTAATTGATTAAAAATCGAGTTTTAAATCCCACAAACGTATTTTTCTATATTAGAATTTGGCAATTTAATTGATTAAAAACTGTTATTTAATATTATAGGTATTTATTTATATACCTATACATATATACACATAATCTGTGGGCCACTACAAGGCTTGAAATGCAAAAACTGGGTGAGGGGGCGGGGGTGGGTATGTGGGTGCGGTGGTGGTGGGGGTGCGGGGGTGGAGTGGTGGAATGTAGGAGGGGGCAAGGGAAGTGGGTTCGGGGGTTGGGGCGGGACTGGGGTGGGGTGGAGGTGGGGGGGGGGGGTGCAGGAGGTGGGGTCCAAGTGGTGGGTTGGTCCGGGGGGCGAGAGGGGGTTCGGGGATTAATATATTGCTTTTAAGTGAAGCGAAAAGTTACCGAGCATCGCTCGGTGGCCAAGACTTACTATAAAGAAAAAAATGGCGACATATTGGAAGGGCTCGACTCGAAAATTAAATCCCGCCACTGTCATTAACTATGAATGCCCTGAGACGGAGATTCTCAACCACAAATTGAAACAAGTCTTTGGCTTGTTACTCATTAGAGATGTTCATTATAAATTATTATAAATTTTATTTTTTTATTTAATTTTAATATACAAGGCGAGGAGCGAAGAAATTTGTTTAGTGTTTCTTCCTTGACATTGTAATTGTAATGGTTACAAAAATTTTTTTGCAAAAGCCAGGCCATTTATACTGAAAAAGAAAACATTTTTATAATTAGAACAAGTTGTGTACTTGATATCAAGGATTGTCTCAACCTGTTGTGAATTTGAATTCTACAAATAAATAGATCAATTACAACAATACATAAAAAACCAAAAAATAAAACAACAAAAAAAGCCTTTAATCATCAATCAGCATGTATTTAAACATTATGTTTCATAAAAAATTTTTAAGAAAAAAATAAAAACCGACTTCAAAAAATTAAATGCAACAAATAAAATACACTAAAAGGTATAAAATAATTATTATCTTATTTAGTTACAACTAAACGACGAAATATTAACACGAAATTACTTTTTGAAGTCGGTGCCAAACATATACCTTTTATGAATCGCACTCGACGGATCTTACTTAGTACGTTTGGCGGGTACGCTCGCTTATAGGTATAGTTTGTTTGGCACCGACTTCAAAAAGTAATTTCATGTTAATATTTCGTCGTTTAGTTGTAACTAAATAAGATAATAATTATTTTATACCTTTTAGTGTATTTTATTTGTTGCATTTAATTTTTTGAAGTCGGTTTTTATTTTTTTCTTAAAAATTTTTATTTTCTCTTTTTAGTGATGTTATTAATAGTGATCATATCATCAGAACTTGACCAAATTAATATGACACCATCCCTAAGACACCCCCTTTCGGATAAAAAAAGAACCATCGAAATCGGTTCATAAACAAAGAGGTTAGGTCTAAACAAACCTAATAAAAAAGGTCTAATACCTATGAAAAAAAATCGAAAAAAAAATGGGACCAATCGGAAGCTAGACTGGACCCAATGCAAAAAAAATTTTCAAAATCGGTTGACAATTGGCGGAGATATGAGGTAACATAGGCACAAAAAAAAAAAAAAAAAAAAAAAAATTCAGTCGAATAGAGAACCTCCTCCTTTTTTGAAGTCGGTTAAAAATAAAGATAAAATAATTGTGCTTTTCACACAGAACCAAAATTGTACACTATTACATCTCAGCAGTGTCAAAATCAATTGTGGCTCCATTCTAACAACATAATTAATAAATTGCCTACATTTCCAAGCCATGGACCTTTTCTATTTTCGAAAAGGCCAAAATGTGTACACATAGAATGCTGATAAGGTAGAGTCAAATGTCATTTTGTGTTATTCTCTCCTTGTTTCTTGTAATTAAAAACATGCCAATGACAATTTTTGCAAAAAAATTTGTAACCATGACAATTACAATGTAAGGAAGCAACACTAAACAAATTTCTGTACTCCTTAGGTGCTGAAGAAGGGCCAACAGCCAGAAACAAAATTATATATAATTTGTACACCAATAAACACACATTGATGTTTTAAGTCCCACACTTAAAACTGTTTTATTATTACTTAACCAACAAGTAAATCATTTTCCGCAACACCTCTAACAAGAATACCATCTCTACTATTTAAAAGTGAAAGTAAAAAAAAAAATGTTTAAAATCCTCCACCTGTCTTCATTACCGATATTAATTAATTAGCAAAGTTTATATTTCATAATATCAGAAAAGGGCTTGTGACACTTGAATTGAGACATTAAACCAATATTAGAAACATGCATGCGACATATTCTCCACGAATATTGTATTATAGGTAAAATATGACACAATATTACGATTTAATTAACCCACCAAACCAACCCAATGTTGTAATTATTATGTAAATACTTGATAAGCATCGAAATCTATATTTAGTAATTCCTATAATCTAAATAAGACAAGAGAGAAAAAAAAAAATAGATTGTGAATAACTTTTGTAAATTAGGGTTCGATATAATAGAAGGGAGGCGGAATTCGAAAATGGAATCAATTCGGATCCATAAATAATGTGGAGATAAAAGGTGCCAACTGGGAATGTTTGCTTATGGAATGTGAGGATTGTGAGAGAATCCGACCCCCAGCATGTAATATATTCATGTCTAATATTCATGTCTACCCGGAGGTAAGACCGACCACCCGGCTCAAAAAGGTTATTATTATGGATACACTAGAACTAGAACTATTCACAAGTTTCCGAATGCACAGTAGATACTGGATTAAAAGAAAAATATTGTGGGCCCTGCTTAGTGCACATCCCAACAGTTTCTTTCACTTAACCTCTAGAGTAAAATAAAAAATTTTATAAAAAAAAATAAAACCGACTTCAAATAAACTGCTACGCAGGTAACGGATAAGAAAACAACGCAGTTGCTATGGTTACTTATAAAATTTCCTCCCAAATTTTAGCATTTCACAGAGAGAAGCCTATCCATTCTTACTTAAGCAAGGTTAAATGAGCTATATTAAAACGATCCAATGAATAAATTTTAAAGAATTTAAAATATAAAAATTAAAAAAAAGTACTATCTTACTCTTGAGTAAAGTACTTTAAAATATAATTTTACTAAAAACTTTATTTAACCTTTTTTGTGGTCCCCAAGGTACTTAATTAGGATAATAAATTTCATCAAAATTGGTTAAGTCATTTTCAAAATATTTAGAAAAAACTAAAAAAGTACTGAAATAAAGTACTAATGTTTGTGGGCCGATATGTACCAAAAACTAATCAGCGCTTCATTTTGTTAAACTAATGGTAGGTTTTCAATTTCATTTCAATCGGTGCAACGGTGTGGAAAAAATCGTGGGCCAAAAAAACGATAACATCCATCCATCCATCCATACATCCGCACGCACTAAATGAAAAAATCGCACTTTTTGGCCTCTCGACGAGACCCCATGTAATTTTTGGCAAAACCGTCACGTGCTAAAATTCAACCTAATTGAATACTACAATTTGTGACTTTAATTGAGACCATGGGTTCCGTAGTCTTTACCTGAGGACCCTTTAAAGCCACGCTTGCCGCGAGACCGATTACAATACTTTCCCCATGCTTCGCATTGGATAAAGTAAAAAAATAAAATAATCACATTGATGGATTTATCCTGATTTTTTTTCGATTCATGGCTTTTTATTTAAAAATACATATACATATACATTTTTTCTTTTTAATCTTTGAAAATTCCTTCTACATTTCAATGCTTTATTGTATTGCCAACAAGAGTGTAAAATATCGCTTATTTGAAACATTTTTATTTTTTTCCATTGGTTGTCTGGCTGGCTGGCTTCAATGCGCCTATTCATTTCTTGTACACCCATTAATTGCAATGAAAAAAATAAAAAAAAAAAACGGGGAAATTTCTTTCTTCTCTTTCTTTTAGATGATACAAACATTTATTTCATAAATCATTATAAATGCATAAAAATGTTTCACCTAGAACTAACACCTAACTCTTTAAAAAGTTAAACATAATTAAATATTAAATGAATTTAACTTTAAAGGACATCATAGATATTAGTTGAAATATTTTTACATTGCATATCAGAGAGGTTCGTCCCCTTAGGAATCGAACCCAAGCGCTAACCTAAGCTTGCCAGGCCAGTAGCCAACCCCTTTTTTGGGGTTCTAGAGACGATTCTGTGATTATGCAATGTAAAAATATTTCCTAATGTCTATGATGTACAAAGTTAAATTCATTTAATAATTATTTATACTGGGTTGATTTTTGAAATAATTTCATCTTTTTTTTCAAAAAAAGACACTCCAAAAAGATACTTAAATGCTTTGTTTTCACTATAATTAAAGATATTTTTTTGTTTAATTGGCGAAAATCAGAGGCGCTAGTTAACGGGGGAGAAAATGTATCTACTCTTATTAAACGAGCAAATATCTTTGTATCTTAGTTTTATTTTGAAAACGGTTCTACTAACCAACTCTATTAACAAGTTTTGAGGATGAGAAAACGATCTGGCTAGGTCTGGACCTCGACAAATTTCATCTTAATTGATCTTTTCTTAATTAAAGTAATTATTGATAGATGAAAATCTATCTATCTTAAAGTTTGTTGACATTTTTCAATTATCTTTTATTTATTAATTGGTTTTTTAATTTTAAAACCCACTAATAGGTTATACCAAATATGGTTATATATTGGAATTTGCCAATTTAATTTATTAAAATTCCTCTTATTAATAAACACTTACAGTCGATGGTGGGGAAGTAATCTCCGAAATCGAAGCCTCAAATACAATGTATACATTATTTCGTGTAAAAAATTGCTTTAATAATATTATTATTTATTTAACGGATTAAAAAACTCGGATAAATTGTTATTTAATTAAAATTAAAAAAATTCTTTGGACCAAAACATATCGACGTTGTCCTTCCAGCTTCGAAAATCATATATCTAAGTGTATAAAGGTGGCTACACACGTAACTGCAAACTTGACAAGTATGCATGATCAATCTTTTTGCACAAGTACGGTAAATTTCCCCGCGGCACCACACGGTACAAGTATGCTTGCACAAGCGCCACTTTGCTCTTGGACGATGATGAGTTCGGACGACGATGTGCTGGCTGTGGCTGCTTTTTGCCTTGTCCACAAGAAAAACCAAAAGAAGAAACGTGATATGTGGTGTAAAGAGTGGTTTATGAAAAGAAAAACTTATTCCCATATTAATTTACTGAGTGAATTGAAGATATATCCGCGTGATTGGCATAATTATCATGATACTCTGATGATTTAATTCACCAAAGACATTGTTATAATATGTCCCTGTTCGGGCGCCAAAATGTTATAATATATTTGCTATTGGTTTATAATTAAGGGTTACTGGATAAATAATAGACGTAAGATATATTTATAACAATGGGTTTATTGCGAATAGTTACAATGGGAGGGCGGCAAGGTGTGTGACAGGCCTTACGATCGTATGTCAACCACCTCGTAAGTTATCAACCCCGTATTTTCTCTCTCGATCATCAGCGACTCCTCGCATTACCTGGAGCCACCGAGCGATACTCGGCAAGTTTTTGCTTCAGTTAAAAGTTATATATTAATATTATTTTTAATTTAAAATTCTGATAAAAACCACCCCGTCTGCACCCCACCTACATACCACCCCGCTACGCCCCTGGACCCCCGCCCCATACCGCACCCGCACACCGCACCCCCCGCCACGTCCCCTGGACAACCACCCCCGTACCGCCCCCGCTATATAAATAAATTCCGTACCTATAGTTATTTTTTTTAATTAAATAACAATTTACGAGTTTTACAATAATCAATTAAATTGGCAAATTCTAATATATAATCATATTTCTTATTAACTCTTTGTGGGATTTAATACTCGAATTTATAATCAATTAAATTGTTTAATTTTAATATATATATATTAATATTTGCTATAACCTATTAGTGGGTTTTAAAATTAAAAAAACCAATTAATAAATAAAAGATAATTGAAAAAAATGTAAACAAACTTTTTTATTGAGATTTTCATCTATCAATAATTACTTTAATTAAGAAAAGATCAATTAAGATGAAATTTGTCGAGGTCCAGACCTAGCCAGATCGTTTTCTCATCCTCAAAACTTGTTAATAGAGTTGGTTTCATCAAAATCGGTAGAGCCGTTTTCAAAATAGAACTAAGATACAAATATATAAATATATAAACAATTTTTGCTCGTTTAATAAGAGTAGATATATTCAGGTCAAGCTCTGCAAATTCAGCATTACGCAAGCCTAATGCTTTTTCGTTGACCATAAAAGATGTCGACAAGGGATATCACAACAACATAGTTGATTTTTGTATTCAAGAATAAACTCTTCGAGTAATTATCGGTTGACTTTCTTCAGATCGCTAGACATGATGATTTGTCTAGAGCTCACTCATTAGTATAGCGTTTATAGTAGCCTACATGTGCAAATCGGCAAGTTCTAGGTACACACGGTACGTTTCACTTGGGCAAGCGAGGCTTGCATAAGCTCGCACGATTAAAATCAATCAAGCATCAAGCGACTTGTCAAGTACAAGTTAAATACTTGCACAAAATCATCCTACAGACGCTAAAGCATACTTCTGCAAAAAGATTGATCATGCATACTTGTCAAGTATGCAGTTACGTGTGTGGCCACTATTTTTTTATAATGATATTGATACAAGAAGAAGTTGCACCAAGAAGGTACAACCTCTGTAGTCCGTGGTGGACCCTTGTAACGTGAAGATAAGGGGAGATTTAGGGATTGGGTAGCAGTCGAAGGTATCTGTGGATGCTGGTCTTGAAAGATTGAAGGTTATAAGTTGCTGGAAAGACGGTCGGGGGAAGAGAGTTCCAGTCTCTAGATGTCATAGGGATAAATGAATTGGCGAATGCGTTTGTTCGATTAGTATCTAGTTTAAGCGCGTAGGGGTGTTGAATTTTAGAAAATCGTGTATTTCGCGCAAATGAAGCCTTTGGTGGGATTATCGATTTTATTTCGTCAGAACAAAAGCCATGGTAATATCTATAAAAAAGGGAAAGGGCGGAGACAGATCTACGATGGGCTAGGGAGTCGAGAGTGTCAGTTAATGTAGGATCGCCTATCAGTCTGATAGCTCGCCTCTGAATTGCATCTAAGGTATTAAGAGAATACTTGGAGGCCCCTCTCCACAAATGCGAGCAATATTCAAGACAGGGGCGAATTTGAGCCTTGTATAATATAAGGAGTTGAGTGGGGGTGAAAAATCGTTTGGTTCGGAAAAGAAAGCCAAGCTTACATGCTGCAGCTTTTGCTACTGAGATAATATGGTCATTCCAAGAGAGGTCAGAACCTAAGGTGACACCTAACATTGATATTTTATTACGGAATTCCAATGAGCTCGAATCAAAGGAAATGTCCGGAAGGTTCCTATCTGCGCGCCTAGAAATTAGGCAGCATTGTGTTTTGCCAGCATTAAAGTTTACCAAGTTGTGAGATCCCCATTTTTTAAGCATGCTTAAATCTGAATTTATTGAGGAGGCTATGTTTGCGCGATTGTCTAGTAAGGATTGAGCGTTGTGGAGGGTGCTATCGTCAGCGTAACAATGTATTGGATTGGAGGGCAGATTTAATAGGTCATTAATATAGATAATAAAGAGTGTGGGAGAGATGACTGAGCCCTGAGGAACTCCAGCATTAGTATTAAAGGACGAGGATGATATTCCGTCAACCTCGACTTTAATAGAGCGGTTTGAGAGAAAGCTCTCAAGCAACTTGCAGAGGCTCGGGGGGAGGCCAAATGCAGGTTAAGACTTGTAGCCAAGATCCTCCTTGATGATTTGACGAATAGTTTTTTCACTCCACTTAATCAACGCCCTGGATCCCCAAAAATCAGCAAAATTCAATTTCAGTTTATCGAAAGTTGTATAGATAATAGATACATTGCCAAATGTTCACTCTTATTTACACAATGAAGATATTTCACATAACAAGGACAAAGAGAGAGAGAGAGAGAGATGACATTCCACAGTGATGTTTAAATATTTCCAAAATGTATTGATATTAACTTTCCCCTCTTTTGAAATATTAATTGATTAGGACTTGGCATGAAATATTTATCGACTTGATGGAGAATTTTCGATTAAATTTAAGGCGAGGGAGAGAAGGTGTAAACTTTGCTTAACGTCGACATTAAATAATGATTAACAAAAGACAAAGGAAGAGAGAGATTCTATTTATACGCAACCTTCGACATAATAACTCGGACAATATCGAGAATTTGAAAAAATAAGCTGACGTGTTCTGATGTGGCCATCCACTTGACTTTACCATACAACCTGGCCCCTAAAATTATTTATAATCATGTAGGGGGGGGGTTAGTTTTTGCATTTTTATACTTCTGGTGTCCCACTGATTATGTATACAAAATTTGGTTGAGTTTGGTAAATGGCCAAGATTTTCATTTTTTGACCCCCCCCCCCCATTTTGGGCGGTTAGTTTTTGCATTTTTAGACTTCTGGGGTCCCACTGATTATGTATACAAAATTTGGTTGAGTTTGGTAAATGGCCAAGATTTTCATTTTTTGACCCCTACCCCCCCCCCCCCATTTTGGGCGGTTAGTTTTTGCATTTTTAGACTTCTGGGGGTCCACTGATTATGTATACAAAATTTGGTTGAGTTTGCTCAAATGGCCTAGATTTTTAATTTTTAACCCCCCCCTCCACCCCCTTAATTTTGGGTCGATATGCACCAAAATCTAATCAGCTCTTAATCTCAATGGACCAAAACTACGTGTGAAATTTGGTTTCGATATTCACACTAGTTTTTGAGCTAGCTCGTCCACAAAAATTTGGTAACGCACAGACTAACTAACAGACATTTTGACAAAACAATTATTATCTCAAAAAATATAATTTTTTCGATGTTCACTTATTAGAGCTTTTTTGTAGAGCGAAATGCCATGGTTTCGCTCAATTTTTTTAATCAAAATAGTTTCAGCCGTTTTTGAGATATTTCGAAAAAAAGAAGGAAAAAAACCACTTTTTTCATGCACGATTACAATACTTGACCATACCCTGTATGGTAAAGTAAAAAAAGACAATATATCTTGCTCTTATATATATAAAAATTAAGGTGTGTGTATGTGTGTGTTCGCGCGTCGTACAACCTTTAGACCATATGAAATATATAGACACGCCCTGGTGTCGATTTGGTGAGGCCAACATCTCCTATAGAACTTGACGTCATCTGTAGGTAGGAACACCCAGAAATAGCATGGCCACTATAGGAATTATTATACATTGAGATAAATTTATCGTAGTTTAGATTATTTATTTTGGATTCCAATAATCGCAAATTAATATTAAATTAATATAACCAAAATATTTATGCGAGAACGTGACGTCATCTGTAGGCGATGTTGGCCTCACTTCACTCTGTGTGGAGAGTAGCAGAGGGCGTGTCTATATATTTCATGGTCTAGGTTCACCGACTGAGCTGAAATTTCGTACAGTTGTTATTGGCAATTTCGTTAATCAATAATGTCGCATCTTAATTGAACTAATCTTTGGCTATTGGCTTTGATAAATAGTGCTATAATATTAAATTGAAAGTTTTTGCCGAGAGTAGCAGAATTTTTATATATTGAAGGAGACAATAAAAGAGTGTGTCTTCTGCTGGAATTATAAATTTTATTTATTTATAACGAGACTATAGTTTCGAGGGCTTTGCCCTCTTCATCAGTCTATTACAATGTATTCACAGGAATTAATTTATGAATGAAAGGTTAACATCTTTCATGTGGTTAGGTTAAGAAATTATACAGGGTGGGCAAGTTAAGAATTGAAATTTATACTTGTTTTATTATTTTGGCTGTAGGTGGCGTTCGTGAAGTTTATATTTTAGCGGCTATTTTTAAAATAAAGCTTTCGGGAATTTCTATTTTCCGATTTAAGAATTTTTTTTGGTGAATTATTGTATGATTCACCAAAAAAATTCTTAAATCGGAAAATAAAGATTCCGAAAGCTTTATTTTAAAAATAGCCGCTATAATTACTTGCAGCGCACACCCAGCCAAAATAATAAAACAAGTATAGAAGGTTGGCTGTTGCGCTACACTCTTAGACTTCCACCTAGCCACATGAAAGATGCTTAACCTTTCATTCATAAATTAATTTCTGTGAATACCATTGTAATAGACTGATGAAGAAGGCAAAAAGCCCTCGAACACTATGCGAACGACTCGTTATAAATAAATAAAATTATAATTCCAGCAGAAGACGCACTCTTTGTTGTCTCACTTCAAGCTAAATAGCTATTAACAGTGGCACGTAGCTAGAAAATTTTCATCGGGGGAAGAGAGGAATTTTTTTTATTAAATCAAATAGTCCATTTTACTTAGAGAAAGTGGTGTAGGTTTTAGGTGAAACATGATATTAATTAATAAAGTAAAGGGTGTGTAGTTTCACAGTGAATGAAATAAAACTCAAAGAGGTTTATACAAACTCAATATATTTCGGATTATTAGTCCATCATCAGGAGTTTACAGGTTAAAACTAATAATATTTGAACGTGCGATCACAATTTTTAACATCTAAATCATACGTACCAATATAACAAAATATAACATTCAAATCATACATACCAATATAACACAAGAAAAACATCAACATTTAACAATAAATAAAATTTAAATTTAAAAAATTTTACAAAAATTTTTCTTTTTTAAATATAAAAATATATAAATATAAATATAAAAAATCTAGGTAAATATGAATATTAATATAAATAAAAAACCTTTAATTACAAGTATAAATATAAAAATTTTTTAGAATTAAATTAGAAAATAAAATTACAAATTTAAGTCATAAACACAAAATTAATTATAAATATCAATGTACAAATAAGCATAAATTACATATAGGTAAACTCCTGATGATGGACTAATAATCCGAAATATATTGAGTTTGTATAAACCTCTTTGAGTTTTATTTCATTCACTGTGAAACTACACACCCTTTACTTTATTAACAAATAGTCCAGTTAAATTGTGTTTTTACCCGGAAAGTTTTGGGGTAGTTGTAATTTCTTCGACCCTTTATGTTTTTGGGTGTGCTGAATCCGAATCTGAGGTTTGCTAACAAAATTTCGTGACGGAACATTGTCAAAAATGCAAAAAAAGGTAAAAAATCTCATTTTTTGGCGGTTTTTTGCTTATAACTCGAAAACTATCAACTTTTCGTAAATAACCTTCCTATTCAAAATGAAAGTTCATAAAATTTCCTACAAATTTCATCATTTAGGTTTTTTTCTCCGACCAACCGTTCGGGCTCAAGCGCTAGTTGAAAATTGGCGTATTTTTTCTGTTTCCGCAAATCCCAAAAACTCGCACTTTTTTCGATTTTTTCCCATTTTGACCATGAAGGCAGAGACCACTCTATACATTTTTAAACTAGATTAAATTTGCTACAATTCAAACAAAGTTTCATCTTAATTGGATAATGGTAACCCGTGCCGCAATGAGGTTGAAGTTTTGAAAAACTGCAATTTTTTGCAAAAAAATCGCAGTTTTTCCTTCATAAAATGAAAACCACTCATCCTAGAAACTTGATTTCTATCTCATTCTCTAGGAAATTTTGTTGACTTGAACGTTTACTTGGACCACTTTTTTGATAAAACTCTTAGATTTATAGATATCCAGCATTTTCCATGACACTTTTGAGGATTCGGATCATATCCTCTCTGGAAAATGCTGGATATCTATAAATCTAAGAATTCTATCAAAAAAGTGGTCCAAGTAAACGTTCAAGTCAACAAAATTTCCTAGAGAATGAGATAGGAATCAAGTTTCTAGGATGAGTGGTTTTCATTTTATGAAGGAAAAACTGTGTTATTTACGAAAAGTTGATAGTTTTCGAGTTATAAGCAAAAACCCGCCAAAAAATGAGATTTTTTTTACCTCTTTTTTATTTCATATATTTAATTACGCTTAGTTTGGCTTAAAAAAAAAAACGATTATTTGTTGCCGTTATTCATCCCTTGAACCCCCCCCCATGGCTATGCCTCTGAACACATATATACTACACTGTACTGTAGAAATTACTCCCATAATGGGGTAGCATTTTTTTCGATACCCTAACTTCAAATTCGGGAGTCGGGTTGGCTCAGTCAGCTAACGCACTGGCCTCGCTTCGGCATCGATCGATTATGACGATGTTGGAGTGGGAGGTCCGGGGTTCGATCCTGGCTGGCAAATAAAAATTTCTACCGGCTGAAAACTCGGCTCCCTCACTAACCCTACTAACACTTTACTTATGTGCTGTCTAAATGGGCTTTGTTCCCGGTGACATTAAATAAATAAAAAAAATAAAAAAATAAACTTCAAATTCTTACCATGGATAAATAAATTTCAAATTGTCAATATAACAATTATTGAAGATTGAGTTTGACATTTTTGTCTCTCTCTGTAAATATAGATAAATATAATAACCGTTTCTGCCCTTTCTCTGTACTACAGATACTATCACGGTGTCTGTTCAGTCGAGCTGAAATCAATTATCCCCCCCCTAAGCCCTCTTTACGAGAAACACGCGGTTTTCTAACGCTCAGCACCCCTTCGCTGTCAAATTGGATAAAAGTCGAACAAGCGCTTTCGCCAACTCTTTTATCCCTATGACCTCCAGAGACTGGAACTCGCTCCCTGCCACCATCTTTCCCGCGACTTATAACCTTCAGCTATTTAAGACCCGTATCCACAGATACCTTCGACCCCCGCCCAACCCATAAAATTCTTTCTTCTTCTTTTCACGATGGAGGGGCCAACCCAGGCCTTTAGGGGTTGCACCTTTTTGGTGTAACTCCTTCTCTCATCATTATCATAAAAAAGATATGATAAGCGGAATATGAGTTGGTGTTAAATTATGTAGACTCGCCTTGTTCCAATGCATCATAGAGGAAAGACGTAGCATGGTAATTGGTAAGATAGAGGGTAATAGAAATAAGCTTGAATGCATAAAACATGCCCTTGAGCATTGGGTTGTGGGGTGGGGGTTGCGTGGTGGGGGGGGGGGGTCAACCATCGCATTCAATTGCTTTCGGGGCAATTTGGTCAGCCAACGAAAACTCACTGACATTTCAAATTAACCGTCATAGAAATATGATTAACCCCCTTAACTTATAATTTAAGTGTCAAGTTATGAGTATTAAATGACATACTTGACATTACAATTAACTAATTAGTTATTCTATTCGTCTATTTCCCAACAAAGTGTTACATATTATATGATACAGTAAATTGGTTAACATAACTTATTAATGGAAATGGATTATGGCTGGAAAATTTTTGATGAAAAAACATTGAGATATTTTGAGGACGGAATTAATTTTATTTATTACTAGCTTACAAGGCCCCGCCTTCGGCGGGCCTTTAGCTAGCCAGGGGGCTTCGCTCCCTGGACCCCCATGTGGCTGCTTTATTGATGTTTTATTAGTAACAGAGAATAAATATAATTGTTTTATTATAAAGTCTTAAATAGATATAATTTGAGATTCTATTTAACTGCAATATACACTCATAACAAATAAGATGAAACAAATATTTAAAATGTATTAAAAATCCACTTGTTATCATTAAGGGGAAAATAAAAAAAAGTTATATTATATGTAGGTATTATTATAGATAAGAAGACTTGAAAATTACAATTATTATTCATTTTGCTAGACACAAAAGTATATTCACAAAGAGAAACAAGAGGGTTGTCCTCTGCTTGATGCAAATAAACATACACACATATATATCAAGATGATATATCTGTATATATATTATTTATTTGTTTGGGACTATAGTTTCGAAGACTTGGTCTTCATTCATCAGTCTTTCTTCAATTATAAATGTTTTTCATGGAGTCAATATCATATAGATATTTAAAACTTGGTGATGACCAAAACTTGGTGAGTAAGAAGACCAAGTCTTTGAAACTATAGTCTCAAACTAAATAAATAATATATATACGGATATATCATCTTGATATATATGTGTGTATGTTTATTTGCATCGCAAGCGTACGACTCTTCTCTTGTGAATCCCAACTCTGCTACTCTCGGCAAAACTAAAACTTTTCAATCACAAAAGTATATACATTCTATCTATTTATAAAAAATGCTCTTATTCTCAAGCTTGAGTTTGTTTATCATAAAAGAATTTGGTGCTTTTTGATTTTGAGTCCCGATTCTTCCACGTTTTCAGTAGGGGTTGCCTTAATGGTCAAAACATCAAAAAATGGAATACAATAAGGTTATTCCTCTAGTATTAGATAAGAATCAATCGTTATTGCTGATTTTATACACGTAACTATTTTTTTAGAAATTGATG
The DNA here is from genome assembly GCA_023213315.1 of Euborellia annulipes. Taxonomy (NCBI): domain Eukaryota; kingdom Metazoa; phylum Arthropoda; class Insecta; order Dermaptera; family Anisolabididae; genus Euborellia; species Euborellia annulipes. The sequence goes on from JAKCPI010030349.1 coordinate 15,297, forward strand.
TATTTATCATGAGTCATGAGTTATTAGTTGTGTCAAATCTTTAATCCGATTTAATTAAAGGAAGGGGTTGTAAATTAGGAGTGTCGTAAAATAAATATTTTAATCGTTCATATCTCGTCTTCGGAAAGTCGCAGAGCATTGAAATTTGAAACTTAAGCTATCTAGAGGCTACATGAAGTATAACAAGATTTTGGCTAAAATAGAAAAACCGGAAGTTGATGTTTACATACGTAAGAATGTGCCCCCCTGCGTTTCGGAACCATAAGTCTCAGAGATACGAAATTAGAAACTTTAGCTCGATATAGGCTAGAAGGAGTACAACAAGTGGGAAAAGCGGGCATCGCTGTTTTGAAATCTCCGCCAAATCTTCCAGATTAAATTATTCATAAGTTGGCACTACCGACTGGATCCCGGGAGGAAGTGCTCATAACTTAATACTATCAGTTCCACTTTTTTGAGCCAACCAACTACTGTACATAACCTATAATAAAATCACGTGTGTTACATATATTTTTCGTCTTTAATTAATAAATCACCCCAAGCATCAAACCCCAATTATTCAACAAGCTTTTAGTTGAAATCGGAAAACAACCGGAAGTGGATATTGACATGAAAGATTTTTTTTTTGATTTTCTCAAAAAAACGAAATAAAGGAAGGGGGTGTATATTAGTAGGGTCGCGATGACTTCAAATATATGAAAATGTGAAAGTCGTGTTGTGAACACACCAGTTGATTGTTTTTATCTTTGTTGTCAATTAAATTGAAAGTTTTTGCCGAGAGTAGCAGAATTTTTATATATTGAAGGAGACAATAAAAGAGTGTGTCTTCTGCTGGAATTATAAATTATATATAAATAAAATTTATAATTACAGCCAGACGCTACACTCTTTTATTGTCTCCTTCCATTTGTTGTCAATGATTTATGATAGCAACAAAGACACTCCGAAAAAAGCAAAAGCATTCATTCACTCTTTTAGTTATTTGTTCTGATGTTGAGAGTGTAAATTTATTTATAAATACGTAAATATGTATCTCAACAAAAACACTTGTGTAAAAAAAGGCCAAGTTCGATTAATAAAATCCGTTTGCCAAAAAAAGTAGTGAGATCTAATGTGCTGCCAAGTTCAACATCATCAATTTATTAAATGAGTCGAGAATATATTAGTAACTTCAATTAAAACGCATGTTTTTCATTTCACATGTCCCTCTATATTTTTTATTGATTTCACATTTTTAGTTGAAATTATTTTCCTAAAACTTGGCTTTTACGCATTAAATTATTATTATTATTGTTTGATAGGGCCTCCACCACTCCCCTCTTATTAAGATCCCATGATATGGTAACTAGTAATTCGTGACATACATAATAATGCGTAAAAGCCAAGTTTTATGAAAATAATTTCAACTAAAAATGTGAAATCAATAAAAAATATAGAGGGACATGTGAAATGAAAAACATGCGTTTTAATTGAAGTTACTAATATATTCTCGACTCATTTAATAAATTGATGATGTTGAACTTGGCAGCACATTAGATCTCACTACTTTTTTTGGCAAACGGATTTTATTAATCGAACTTGGCCTTTTTTTACACAAGTGTTTTTGTAATGAGATTTCACTTCTTGGAACTAGGCTTGATGAATCCGCATTTATTTGGAAGATTCGGAATCCTCATTCCTGATTTCTCATTAAAGTAATATCATGAATCATAATAATTTCCGAAATAATAATATACCCCAAAGTGTTTTAGTTGGCCAGATTTCAGCTTAATGTTGTATGTTGAATTTATCCTATAAATTTAACCCCTTCATTTCGGGCCCTGAAGAAGGAAAAGTTTCGATTTTTCAATTTCGTCCTTTATTAATGTGTCAAGCTATACCAGTATGCCAAATTTCAGCATTCTAGGTTCATTGAATTTTTAGTATATGTTAATTAAGTCTATAAATTTCACCCCTTCATTTTAGGTCCTGAAGAAGGGAAAGTTTCGATTTTTGGATTTTTCCCATTAATTGTACCCCAAACTCTACCTGCCTGCCAAATTTCAGCATTCTAGGGTTAGCGGAAGTACTCTAGAATTTTGATGAGTGAGTGCAGTGAGTGACGAAAAAGCCTATCTTTGGCTTCTTGTAACTTGGATGGTATAAACAGTAGAAATATGAAATTTTGTAATTTAGTTAAGCTTATGGACCAGTATTCTGGAAAAAAATTTCAGCCATGTAGAGGTTTCCATTACGAAGTTACAGAGGCGTCAAAATGGCCTGAGTTGTTTCCTGTAAAGGGTAGTCTGGCAGTGCACACATCCCCGCTCGAATCGAACTTGGCTGGGGCACTGCCCGTGCCCCCAGATATAGCTTATCTTGTAAGAGGGGGCCACCCGCTCCTCGGAGGCCTAATAAACAAAATATCGGTAAATAAAAGATCTCGTCAGCATAGCGCCATGCAGAAAATGAAACATCTCGTTGAGCCGGGCCGAGTCCGAAAACATTAGTAAATTTCCAGACTGGTTCGTAATTCTTATTTGCCCGTAAATTGGAAAGTCGAAGAAAATATGACTAAAAGATTCCCTTTCGTTCAAATTAGGGAAGTCCGATGCTCCAAGGTGTGGTTTGTCCACACTGCATCTACGAATCTGATTCATGAAAAAGCGATGATTTTTTAAGTAATTTTCGGATAGCACAAAGGTAGATTAAAGCAGTTTAATGCAAGGAATATACCGGCTGTCTTTTCCTCCCCCCTCCCCTTTTACTTTACCATACAGGGTATGGTCAAGTATTGTAATCGTGCATGAAAAAAGTGGTTTTTTTCCTTCTTTTTTTTCGAAATATCTCAAAAACGGCTGAAACTATTTTGATTAAAAAAATTGAGCGAAACCATGGCATTTCGCTCTACAAAAAAGCCCTAATAAGTGAACATCGAAAAAATTATATTTTTCGAGATAATAATTGTTTTTTATTAAATTTCTTCCAGAACTTAAGTGACTTGATTTAAATTTTTCGTTAAATTGAAGGGTTGGTTTTGTCACAAATATAATAAAACAATAATTTTAATAACTATTTGAATTATTTAATTGATAACTATACAGTTTCGGTCACCACTGGTCGACCATCCTCAGTAGTTCTAAAAATTGAAATGAAACATTTATTTACATATATTCTTTTTATAGAAATTATATAACACAATTTTTTTTACAATAATTTGAAATCATACATAATAAATTATTGTTTTATTATATTTGTGACAAAACCAACCCTTCAATTTAACGAAAAATAATTGTTTTGTCAAAATGTCTGTTAGTTGTCTGTGGTTAGTTAGTCTGTGCGTTACCAAATTTTTGTGGACGAGCTAGCTCAAAAACTAGTGTGAATATCGAAACCAAATTTCACACGTAGTTTTGGTCCATTGAGATTAAGAGCTGATTAGATTTTGGTGCATATCGACCCAAAATTAAGGGGGTGGAGGGGGGTTAAAAATTAAAAATCTAGGCCATTTGACCAAACTCAACCAAATTTTGTATACATAATCAGTGGGACCCCAGAAGTCTAAAAATGCAAAAACTAACCGCCCAAAATGGGGGGGGGGGGGGGGTGTAGGGTCAAAAAATGAAAATCTAGGCCATTTGACCAAACTCAACCAAATTTTGTATACATAATCAGTGGGACCCCAGAAGTCTAAAAATGCAAAAACTAACCCCCCTCCCCTACATGATTATAAATAATTTTATTAAATATTAAATATAAGTGAGGGGCCAGGTTGTATGGTAAAGTCAAGTGGATGGCCACATCAGAACACGTCAGCTTATTTGTTGTAGTTGTTATACACTGGTAAAATTTTGTAATACAGTATTTTGGTTTAATGTGAGAAGTAATATTATTTGTTTCCCCCACTTTTTTTTTTCTTTTGTAACATAAATTAATAATGTTGTCTCTTTGAAATGTTTAATATTTCAAGAGAAGACAAATACGATCATATTTCCTTTGTAATTTGCTATTTTAATGTAATTTCATATTATTATTTTTACAAAGAAAAATAAAACATAATTCCGATTGTGCATTTAGGTGAAATTGTAAAAAAAAAAAGTTGGTGTAAAATGGACAATCCGACATTGGTAGAGAAGACGGTGGGTATTATTTCGACAAGGCTAAGCAAACTATTCCAATTAAACATTCCTGGGGCCCTTGTCGGGGCGGGGGCGGGGCGGAGGCGCAATTCTTTTCATTTGCACCTATTTAACATCTTCTCAGATAGCGCGAATAGATTTTCATTATCCAAGAGGGAATTAGCCTCTGGAATTGGCTGGAACACAAAAGAGGAAGTGTTTATAGAGAAAAGAGGAAATTGACAGCAAATATAAATAGAAGAAGAGCTATTAAAAGATAATCGCATTGCGAAAGAGAAGAGCGAATGAAATAAAAATTACGGGACGCAATTGCATTTCGTTGCGAGAGAGGGAAATTGCATTTTTTTTTATTATTATTTTAGGATACTTTCCCACTTTGAACAAACACAAACTAGAATGGATAAATAAAGTTACCTATCTACTCTTATTAAAGGAGCAAAAGTTGTATACTATATATATTGATCTAGATTAATTTGTAACAACGCTTAGAGAAATTTCTCTAAAAAAATTACCCTCTTGACTAGAATCGAACCGACGAACTCTTGAACTAAGGTCATCTTTTTTTTCAATTTAAAAGTTTTATTTATAATTTTAATATTTACAGATTCAACATTGTAAATCAATACATTACAAGTACAACAGATATACATGATTATATGAAATTTACAAATGTTTTTTAATTGTTCCTTATAAATAGTTTCCTGCCCTATGAGCTTACACTACTAATATATTTTAATTTTGTTCTTAATATTTAATAATGTTTACAAATATGAGTATAATTAGGTTTATTATACAATTTTTTAATTATCCTTAATATAAATATTTACATATTTAATTTTATTTTAATTTTATTTTATATGCAGGGAAAGATTCTAGACAAATAAAAACCCTGCTTTTGGTAGTCGGTTAGGTGTTGATTTTAATTGATTTCAGTTTATTACGCCTATTTTTCTATAGATGTTTATATACTTCTTTTTGCTGCCAAAGCTATTTTCTATTGTTTTTTTAATTGTATTGGTGAGTTTATTGTATTTTAGTTGGTTTGTATAAAATGATTTTGAAATTTTGATTATATGTTCATTAATTGTTTCTATCTCTGCTAATTTGTGTAGTTGTTTGTTTGAAGTGGATGTGTTGCGATCTAATATTAATCGCAAGCACTTGTTTTGGAATGTTTGTAGGGGTTTCTGTGTAGTTTTGCTGGTGTGGCACCACGCTGGAGCAGCATACGTGAGTGCAGGTCTAAGAATTGTTTTATATAGGAGTTTTTTATTTTTGAGTGAAAGGCAAGAATTCCGAGATAGAAGCGGAAAAAGATTTCTCATATTTCCATAGCTCTTTCTTAGTGAGTTTTTGATGTGTTCTTTGAAGGTTAGTCTGCGGTCTAGATGGATGCCCAAATATTTGGTTGTATTTTTAACGGGGATTATCTGTCCGTCTACTTTCAGTTGCTCTATTATTCTATTGTTTGTGTATTTTTTAGTGAATAGTATGTTTTCTGTTTTAGATGAATTTAGATTGATTTTCCATTTTTTGAAATAATTTACTATTTGATCAATGTGGATTTGGTTCTGCTTATTTGCCACTCCAGCATTGAATGATCTGGCGAATACCGCCGTGTCATCCGCGTAGAGTGCCAGATTCGTGTGTCTGCTTTAGCCACTAGACCAATGTAACATTAATATTTATACCATGATTTCTGTTACTAAAACTATAAATTTTTGATTTAGACTTTGTGTCGAGATAATATTGTATTCATTTGAACTCGAATGAAAATGAAAAAACACCAATTGATTTTAAATTAAAAAACATTGAATATATATTAATTAACGAGGCAAATTTGAAATATTATTGTCAGTCGGATTTTAAACTGACAGCCCAATTGATTTTCATTAACCAGGCAAATTTGAAATATAATTTTAATTTGCACTCGAATTTTGAAATGAAAGACTCTAAAAGACTTTAAATTAAGAAACATTAAATATATCGATAATTATTCCTCACCCCCCCCCGCCCCGCCACTCAAAAATTTAATATTCAATTCGCTTTTCTTTGCGCACAGAAGAAATTATTCACATCTTATTTGATTTATATTTTATATATTATTTGTTTATTTTATTATATATTATTTGTTTATTTTTTAAATATAAGGCTCCAAATATTTAAAAGAGATCAGGTGTTTTTGTATGACAGGCTGCTCCAGTATTGCCATGAGAAATTCGGGCATGCCTGTCTTAAGTCGTTCATATCTAGAGCCTCATTTCTGTAGCTGTGTCAGGACGAAAATGAGGCGAAACTTTTAAGAGACGATGTATTTTCGGTAGTTTACGGGTATACATTTGGAGTGTGGTTTTTTAAGAGGAATACAATTTTTGGACCGAGACGCTGCCCGCCAGGGCACCAGCCCGGAGGGCCGAGCTTCGAGGGCGTGCCGAAGGCACGCACGAAAAGCTCGTATCTAATATTAAATTTCAACTAATGATAGGTATAGTTTTAGAAAAAATTAAGTTAGCGAAATAGAAACGCAAATATCAGACAGAAAAAAAGAAAAAGGCATTCAAATTTGTTTGTTATTTTAAAATAAAACAATAATAATATTTTCGATTTCTACTTTTCAGATATAGCAAATCGGATTCTGCTCTTCGAATGATGAAAGACATAAAAAAAGTAATGGATCCTAACGGAATATTGAATCCATATAAAGTTTTGCCCATTGATAAATAATTAATTGAAAATGACCACATTGTATTTTATTTGGGCAAATAAACTAAATCAATACTAAGATTATTATTTGTTCTCATCTAAAACTAATAAACTGGAAAATTTGTATAATTAAATTAAACCTTCAATTCTTACAATCTGTAATTGAGTTCCTTGTAAGTTTATAATAACAAAAGAAATTTCACATCGTAAAAACATTTTTTTCTTTTCATATATTGTTATTAATTACCTACTTTCTTTCAAATAAGAAAAAAGTTGAAAATTTTTTATAAGTCAATTTTTATGTGTTTGAAAAATATTTTACTCATGGCTCAAAATATTTAATTAACTTTTATTCTTTAGAAAAAATGCCTCAGAATATTAACAATTTTTACATTAACAAACTGGGTATTGTGAAGTATTGTAAATCGTACCTGAAAGTGTTTTGAGGCATTCCACGCCAAATCGGACGGTTTGAAAAATTTTAATTTTTGATTTCCTTCATTTTTTGACATTTTTTAGTACCCATCAAAAAACTCTTCCTGGTAAATTTTGAAATTTTTTTGATCACCGGTTTAAAAGATATCGAATTTCGGTTTTTCGCTCATAACTTCTTCAAAAATGGTCCAAATTCAAATTTTTTTTGAAATTTTTGTTTTTTACATACTTTTTAGAAAAAAATACAAAAAAATTATTTAAAGTGTTTTTATATGCGATTTTTGAGTTTGAAAATTTTAATCTTGTTTTTGAAACTGTATGTACTCTTCGATTTTTTTGATAATTTTTTATTTTAAACTTCTATTCATTCTACAAATTTTAAGACCGGGTTGATAGTGGTCCTATGATAATTACTATTTTTTTCGATTTTTGAAAATTTCGAAAAAATTTTATTCGCTATTAACCATTATTAAAACCACTTTTTGGTATTGAGTTCTCTTTTTTTAGTTATTTTGAATTGATTTTTATCGTTAACAGGTGTTTAAAATAAATAATTAGTATTTTAGTTTGTTGAAAGAAAATCAAAATCAAAAATCGAAAAAAATAGTAATTATCATAGGACCACTATCAACCCGGTCTTAAAATTTGTAGAATGAATAGAAGTTTAAAATAAAAAATTATCAAAAAAATCGAAGAGTACATACAGTTTCAAAAACAAGATTAAAATTTTCAAACTCAAAAATCGCATATAAAAACACTTTAAATAATTTTTTGTATTTTTTTCTAAAAAGTATGTAAAAAACAAAAATTTAAAAAAAAAAATTTGAATTTGGACCATTTTTGAAGAAGTTATGAGCGAAAAACCGAAATTCGATATCTTTTAAACCGGTGATCAAAAAAAATTTCAAAATTTACCAGGAAGAGTTTTTTGATGGAGTACTAAGGAAATGTCAAAAATTAAAATTTTTCAAAAAAAAAAATTATTTAAAGTGTTTTTATATGCGATTTTTGAGTTTGAAAATTTTAATCTTGTTTTTGAAACTGTACTTTTCGATTTTTTTGATAATTTTTTATTTTAAACTTCTATTCATTCTACAAATTTTAAGACTGGATTGATAGTGGTCCTAAGATAATTACTATTTTTTTTCGATTTTTGAAAATTTCGAAAAAAATTTATTCGCTATTAATCATTATTAAAACCACTTTTTGGTATTGAGTTCTCTTTTTTTAGTTATTTTGAATTAATTTTTATCGTTAACAGGTGTTTAAAATAAATAATTAGTATTTTAGTTTGTTGAAAGAAAATCAAAATCAAAAAAAAATAGTAATTATCATAGGACCACTATCAACCCGCTCTTAAAATATGTAGAATGAATAGAAGTTAAAAATTATCAAAAAAATCGAAGAGTACATACAGTTTCAAAAACAAGATTAAAATTTTCAAACTCAAAAATCGCATATAAAAACACTTTAAATAATTTTTTTGTATTTTTTTCTAAAAAGTATGTAAAAAAACAAAAATTTCAAAAAAAAATTTTGAATTTGGACCATTTTTGAAGAATTTATGAGCGAAAAACCGAAATTCGATATCTTTTAAACCGGTGATCAAAAAAATTTCAAAATTTACCAGGAAGAGTTTTTTGATGGGTACTAAAAAATGTCAAAAAATGAAGGAAATCAAAAATTAAAATTTTTCAAACCGTCCGATTTGGCGTGGAATGCCCCATTTTTATATTGCTTCGTATTTTCGAAATATTTAAAAAACGACAGAAATTATTTTGATAAAAAAAATTGTAGTCAATTCAAAGCACAGAGAGAAAGAGTAGAAAAATCTTTAATTTTTTTTTTATATATTTATTGCATTTTTTAAAATTATGATCTATTTTCATTGAAAAAACTTCATAAAACTCTCTTTTCGCCCCCTTCGTCGTAAAAATTACTACTTTGAAATAATTTTTAAAAATATGAAATTAATAAATATTATAAAACAATCGATTATTAATAATTATATTCAATTTTGAACGAAATTGATTGATTAGTTTTTAAGAAAATGGTAAAAAGCTAGAAAACCGTAACAAATGACTCGCTGATGCCGGGTGACTTGCGACCCAGCTTCTTGATAAAACAGAAAACAAAGAATTATAAATGAGAAAGAAAACGATCTTATTTTATCGATTTCATCTATCTGAAGGTTCACAGTATGTCTATTATATAAGAAAATAGCATTTTGATTAAGAATTTTGTAGTTTAAAAGAAATTGTATGAAAAGATTCAATTTCTTCTCTCCGGGAGCGAATCAACTAGAAATGGCAAAAAGTTTTATTTTTTTTCTCATTAGATATTTATTCAAATCTATTGAAATTTCATATCTGTGTGTTATTTTCATTTATCTTTTATATCAAATAATTATTATTAGGAAATTTGCATTTTAAAGGGTAGTTTATTTGAAGTCCAATTTGAAAAAACGCTAATAACTCCGTTGAAATTTTTTTAAAAATATGAAATTAATAGATATTATAAAACAATTAATTATTAATAATTTAATTCAATTTTGAACGAAATCGATTCAGTACTTTTTGAGAAAATGGTCAAAAACCATCTGAACCGTCTAAAAAACGATGTTTTTTGAAAGCACGAGATGCCTTTGAAAAAAGTTAAAAAAGTCATATGAAACGAAACATTGACTTGTGACATGGAGGTGAATTTTAAAATGTTTCTAAAACGGCCTTTCATAGACGGTTTTCGGGGTTTTTGACGATTTTCTCAAAAAGTACTGAATCGATTTCGTTCAAAATTGAATTAAATTATTAATAATTAATTGTTTTATAATATCTATTAATTTCATATTTTTAAAAAATATTTCAACGGAGTTATTAGCGTTTTTTCAAATTGGACTTCAAATAAACTACCCTTTAAAATGCAAATTTCCTAATAATAATTATTTGATATAAAAGATAAATGAAAATAACACACAGATATGAAATTTCAATAGATTTGAATAAATATCTAATGAGAAAAAAAATAAAACTTTTTGCCATTTCTAGTTGATTCGCTCCCGGAGAGAAGAAATTGAATCTTTTCATACAATTTCTTTTAAACTACAAAATTCTTAATCAAAATGCTATTTTCTTATATTAAAAAGTTACTATGAACCTCAAGATAGATTAAATCGATAAAATAAGATCGATTTCTTTCTCATTTATAATTCTTTTGGTCTGTTATATCGAGAGGTTGTGTCGACATCAGAGACACATTATTTGTTATTGATTCATAAGTCCATTCACTCTACAAAATTGGAATATCTTTTAACTCGTAAACTATTGATTTTAGACATTTCACTCATATTAACTTTTCTGTTGGAAATTAAATCTTCTTTAATAAAGGTCATTATATAAATTTGTTTACCTCAAAGGGTTAGGCAGTAATGGTGAAATTTATGTGGAAAGTTAGATAAATATTGCTCTAACGCCCTAGATATTCTACATATAAAAAAATTATAATGAAGAAACATGTTGATAATTTAATTTACTAAAAGAAAGTTCATTTGTATAATTATTATAATTAGCTCCGATGACTATTTAAATATCTAGAGAGGATTAAACATTCAAAATTAAATATTTTTTTCTGAGAAAAGTAAACATTATTTTACAAAAATAAAAGCGGTTTTAGATAAAGGGTGCCCCTTAGATTGAATGTGAAATTTTTTATTGAAATCCGTGTCATCAACCAAATTCCATATTTTTTGATTCAAAAAATTACCTGGCCAATTCATTGGGCTTGAATTTTTATATTGAAAAATATTTACATTTACATAACTCGTAAACTATTGATTTTAGACATTTCTCTCATATTAACTTTTCTGATGGAAATTAAATGTACTTTAATAAAAGTCCTTATATGAATTTGTTTACCTCAAAGTGTTAGGCAGTAATGGTGAAATTTAAGTGGAAAGTTAGATAAATACTCCCTATAAAACTCATTGTTCCCCATAGAAAAATCGAAACTCCATTATTACGAGGCATCACTTATGTATTTCTCATTAAATTATTTCGTTACTTCCAAAATTTGTCAATTCTACTAAAAAATTAGTTGATCTCTAATCGGATTACCGAAATTGAAACCTTGTGGTGCTAATCAGATGGCCGGCTGCCACCCCAACCCCCCCATTTTGAGTCACGTAACTAAATTTTGGGGTCGAAAAACATAAAACGACAATGACAATGAAGAAATTATATTGGGCAGCGACCAAAAATAAATTCAAAATAAGCTGATGTGGCCATCCACATGACTTTACCATACACCTGGCCAGTGGCGGATTCACGATTTTGCCGCCTATTCTCAGGGGCGGATTTAAACTCGTCTTTTGGGCCCTAGGCAAAATCTTTATTTCGGGCCCCTACGTAAAAACATAAAATATATTTAATACATGTATATAAATAGTTCGAATCAATTGCCTCTTTAGCCTAGGCCAAAGTCCGCCCCTGCCTATTCTTGTCAGAAGGGTAAGATTTTGGCACATTTTTGAGCCTCTCTAGAAGCCGTGTACTTTGTAATTCTCCTGTTACCTACGAATATTTACTAAGGTAAAGCATCTGAAATAAATCTAAAATTGGATACAAAACACAGCAAATAGAAAGTAAAAAAATTAAACTTTATTAAAATTATAAAAGACAATAACATATGAAACATAAATAGGATTTATATGTATGAGAGTATATCAATGAAATCTAATTAAATCAAAGCTAGCAATAATAGCAATAAATAAAAATAACGCAGTATCTTTATAGATTTGGTTTTTTTGATGTTATATCCTTCAATCATTAGTGTCGTGAGGCTTCTCTCTCTTTTTCTAGTAAAAACTATAAACTCGGATTTTTTTGGAGAAAATTTAAAACCAGTTTCTTCTGACCAATTTGTTAGATCATCTAGTACTGCCTGTATTATTTTAGTTGTAATCAACAAACTATTTCCCTTGCACATAATAGTTAAGTCATCCGCAAACATAATACCTTTCACAGGTTTTTGAATTTTATCAAAGATATCATTCACTGATAAAATAAATAGGATTACGCTGATCACTGAGCCTTGAGGAACTCCATTTTCAATTTCAATTTTGTTAGAGAACTCGTTGTTTATTTTAACACTGATAAACCTTTTCATAAGAAAGTTTTCTATGAAGGCTAACATGTTTCCCTTTATATTTATTTCTTGTAATTTTAGTAGGATTCTAGCTTTCCAAGTTCTCTCGTATGCTTTTTCAAGGTCCAGGGTAACAGTAATAAGATGGTTCCCATTCGCTATCGCATCACACGCTTCCTCTTCTAAAATTGACAGGTAATCTGCTGTTGACCGGAATTGCCGGAAGCCAAATTGGAAAGGTGATAGATGTTTCTTGGTTTCAAGATACCACCTAAGTCTTCTGCTAATTATTTTTTCTAGAATTTTGCATAGATTGCAAGTCAAAGAAATAGGCCTGTAATTTTCTGGTATATCTGGAGATTTTCCCGGTTTCAATATTGGAATCACAACTGCTTCTCTCCAATTTTCTGGGAAGACTTGGTATTTCCAAATAGCATTATATAAATCCAATAGATATAGAATACCTTTAACTGGCAGGTTTTTTATTAAAATATTTGGGATATTATCAGGTCCTGGGCAGGAGTTTCCTATTTCTGTGAGAATTTGTGTTAATTCATGTATTCCAATTTCTTTATTTATAGGGTTTTCATTGTTTTTAGTGTCTAGTTGCATATTGTTTTCAATGTCGATTTTGAATTGTTGGAATCTTCCTTTATAATTATCCGATCTTGAGTTTGCTGCAAAGGCATTTGCCAAAATATTAGCACAGGTGTCTGTTCAGTCGAGCTTAAATCAATTACCCCCCCTAAAGCCCTCTTTACGAGAAACACGTGGTTTTCGAACGCTCAGCACCCCTTCGCTGTCAAATTGGATAAAAATCGAACAAGCGCTTTCGCCAACTCTTTTATCCCTATGACCTCCAGAGACTGGAACTCGCTCCCTGCCACCATCTTTCCCGCGACTTATAACCTTCAGCTATTTAAGACCCGTATCCACAGATACCTTCGACCCCCGCCCAGCCCATAAAATTCTTTCTTCTTCTTTTCACGATGGAGGGGCCAACCCAGGCCTTTAGGGGTTGCACCTTTTTGGTGTAACTCCTTCTCTCATCATTTTCATTAAAAAAAAGAAAGACTTGTGCAGAAATATATAATAAATTAAAATTTTTTTAAAGAATTCGAAACGTCTTTATAATAAAATTCTACACTAATTGTATATATTGTTTGTAAATTTACGAGAATTAATTTTGAATTAAGCGGCGGAGGCTTGACGCCATCATTTTGTGCGTGGAGGGTTTACTGTTTAGCGGCCGGCCGCTTGTCTCGCCTGGCTCTGTTAGCGCGAGAATGATTTCAGATTCAAGATTCTCGGTTGGCATCGGTTACGCATGCGCAGAAACCAATTTACATTATCTCTGTGTAAAAAGCCCTTGCTTGATTGATACATATTTTCAGAGATTTTTATTTCTCGGTTGGGTTCGGTTCGGTTGGCTTCGGTTACGCATGCGCACAAACCTATTTTCTAGCTGACTGGGAAAGAGGGGAAAGCGATTTCCCCCTCAACTTCTACTAATGAAAAAGGACGGTCTGGCTCGCTTTGCATTCATTGGTTCACGAAATAGAAACAAAATTCTTGCATAGTTTCAAGGGGCAATTAAAATGAATAATTTTTTCCAGAAAAGGGTGCCGATAGAAGGTTTGAACTCCCTCCCTGGTATATCCTCCAGTTCAAGCATGTCAAAGACAAGTTCAGACGAGTTTTAGTCGAATAAAAATTGTTCTCGCTGAGGAACTATTAAAATAGAAATAATACAAAAAATGAATAAATAAAGATGATTCGAGAATCTTTGGACTAATCCATTTCTAAGAACTCTCAACTATATAAGATCGGAAATAACTAAGAGTACTATAGATAAGTCATAGCTTGCTTATAGCAATAGAATTAGGAGAAATTTAAGATTTTCTTATAGGACAGGTTGATTCATTGTGGAAGATGGTCGATTTCCATCTCAGGGAGTGTGGAGTTTAAGAGTAAGATTTAATTTCGACTTCTACCCTGACTCACAATAAATAATATCCGTTTGAAGCGTATGTCCAAAAATGCATTTTAAAAAATATAACAACGAAAAATGATACCGTATTCGATGAAATTTGCAAAATAAAAACCCGAGATTAAATTAAAATTTCAAAAAATGAAGGCTACTTTTATGGACAGTACTCCCTGGTTGAAAAAAAGTGTCTTATATGTAAGATCTCGTCAATCTCTTTAAATATGCCATAAAGATATCTTCTAGAGCAGTGATTCTCAACCTGGGTTCCGCGGAACCCCAGGGTTCCACAAAGGGAGGTTTGGGGTTCCCCGCGCCTAGAGGTCAATAAAAGAAAAAATAGAAAAACAAAAATAGTAGTTAGTAGTATCACCCCTCAAAAAATTTGTCATGTAAAGAAAAAAATACTAAATTTAGAGTCTAAGTATTACCTTATAGTCAAATAAAACCATTGATACTTAAGAATGCGATGAACATCACTATTATTGTCTCAGTGATACCATTTTTGTTGCTCTAAAGTTCCTTAACTTTCTTATAATACAACGATTACGTTACATTAGTAACAAAATGAAAACATCATTTAAATTGTTTTATTATTATTTTGTTATTAATGACGTTTGAAATAATATTGCTTTTCAAATAGATGAGAATATTATTTATGAGTATACATTGAATATGTAAAAAAAAACCTGTCCGATCCGAAAGGGGCATATGGGTATCCCAATGACATTACCAAAAAAATTTAATAATAATATTATTCATGAAAATAAAAATGTTAGGTATTGTAATTTAAAATGCACGTTTTTTGTACCCAATTTCCCCAAAATCTAGCAAATTTTTAAAATGTGGCAACACCGTCATCGGCGGCGGTATGTTATATTTGGAAGCTATAAAAGTAGCATGATGTTGATATTTTGACGAAAAATTAAATATCTCATATTTTAGTGCTAGGGGGTTCCTCAGAAATAAATATAAGTGCTCTAGGGTTCCTCGCTCTACAAAAGGTTGAGAAACACTGTTTTAGAGCACTTGAGTTAAGATATTTTTAAGAATCTTCGAAAAATTGTGTTAATAAACAACTTTTTGAAATCAAACTTTTTTGGAATAAATTTTCGATTATCGATTAAACGATTTTGGAACAACGTCATTTCGATCAATTTTTATTATAATAATAAAAATTTTCCACTAATGAAAATGTAGGTACCTAATCATGGAATTTTCAAATGACTCAAAATAAATTAAAATTCTTTCCCCCCCATAAGGGGTCGTTGGAATACAAGATCCAATTTTTTTAAAACATATTTTTTCATTGCCGATTGCCTATGTATATTTTCAATACGAAAAAAATTGTCAACCCGACAATTGATGTCACGCATGATTCTGATTTTGACTATAACTTTTTATTTCAATATTTCTCAAAAAAATTTAAACTTTTTAAGCTCACATATAATGTAATGATAGTTTGAATAAAGATTCTACAAATTCTACATCCCTTTGTATCTAAATTCATTCATTCTAATTAGGTGAATCTACTTTTCATAAATATTTCTTCAATTTTGTTCTGAATATTGAAGATAAAAAAGTGTATTGTATTTATTACATTATTGAATATCGCTCACCTTTAAATGTGGCCATTCACTTAGGTTTCTGCTTTATTGAAGAAATCGTCTAGAGCAATCTCTTTCGATGAAATTTCTCGAAGAGCCAATCGAAATCAGATTGCAAGCTATATTCTGATCGTCTAAAATATTTTGATTTACTGTTTGTTCAGGGAATCCGATCCCATCATTATGCAGCTCACAGGTCATTTAGTAAATGAACGATTGCACTGGGTTCTGGCAAGAGTCGACATAACGATCTATCTTCTATTCTATTTCTATATTTCATAAAATAGAGTGTTTGGTAGGTAGGTGAGCGGCCGGAAACTTGACTTAGTTACATATAGATGGCAGTGGTACCGCTTGAATCTTTGGCCAAGAAGATTGGCACATTTTTTAAAAACCCCGAACGAGACGGAGCCGCAGGGGCTAGGTGACGCCGGGCCGAAGGCCCGGTCGTCAGCTATTAAGATTAATAAAATTCTAAAACTATACCGCATTAAATCCAAATATTTATTACTAGAACCCTATTACATTTGAACTATTATATATAAAGTAAAAAATTTCTCAAAAATAAAGAAATTCATTTTTGGTATGGTAGGTCTTAGAAATGAGATATTATGGATGAAATTAAATCATTGATATTATGACTTTAGGTTATATGGGGAGTTCGCGAGGGCATCACTGGGGGTCTTCTCTCCGATGGATATGTCTACAAATTTGATATTTCATTGCCTTTGACCCAATATTATCATATGGTTTTGGAAATGTAACGAAAACTTTCTGAAAAATCTTTCCACGTTCGTCGGATTTGTGGCTATGGTCACATTGGTGTGTTTTTTGAATCAATATAATTTACAGTAGTATTATGTTTATCTCTTCAACTTTCTTCCTTCTCATTATTAATAATTTATATAAATTATTTTTTTATTTATATAAATTCACTAGAATTTTTCGGGCACTACTGGTTGATCATCTTCAGTAGTATAAATTCCTATCAATTTAGTTTTTGGAAATTATCAATAAAAATTCTTAAATACTTTTCCTCAAATTTTACATTTAAAAATTCATTCATTTAAATCTATTTTAGTATAATAATAATCCTTGAAGTGTAATGTATATAATATTTTATGCATGCTCCCTTAGACCTTAGAGCACGAAAGATATTGTTTTTGAACTACCTATTATATTTGCATGTTGAATTTGATGTTCATCTACCTCAGCTCAGAAATGAGTCTCCGACATCCTTTAATGTATTTTTTGTAAAATTCCTTCATAAACAGGATCAAGGTCAAGTCAAATCAGAATGATTTCCTCTTGAAGTATTTCTTTCTCCAAGAAAGTTCTCATTGCTGGCGTTTATTCGAGACATTTTCTGGAGGAATATGATAAAGATTGTTTTTTCGTGTTGAAATATAATATATATAGTTGATTGTCATTAATCTTTGGGGTTACTTTTTAGCAGTTGTAAGAAAAAAAAAAAAAAATGTTTTATAAAAATAATAAAATAAGTAGTATAGTTAAGTAGGTTATAATGAAAGCCAGTCCAAACCATTTAAATTTTTTATTCAAATTCTGACGTTTCGGGAGACTTTTTTCTCTCCTTCCTTCAGGGTAACGAATAGTT
>JAKCPI010030350.1:0-11528 GCA_023213315.1 Euborellia annulipes
AAAAAACTGAAAAAGGACATCAGTAAAATATTAGTACTCTTTGGCCGATTTTGTTTAAAAGCTTATTTTTGCGCTCCAGGGGGTGTCTAACTTAAATATAAAATTTCAACCTCCTAGTTCAATTTCTTCATGGTTTAAACTGAACACACACACAGACAGACAGACCATCCATGTCACGAAAACCACTTTTTAGGACTCAGGGGACCTCAAAACGTATATATCCATCAAAATCTAGACATCGAATTTTTTGGCATGAATCCAATACCGGTACTTTCTCCCTATATATATATATATAGATATATTAACATGTATATGTATGCAAAGATAAATTTTCTCGGGTTAAGTCGCGTGGGGTGCTGAGATTTACTCGACGTTTCGGCTCTCCTTTTGGTCGCGGAAACCTTCCAGAACATGTATATGTATATATATTATATATGTAGGTAGGAGAAAGTAAAAATAAATTGTAGAGCATTACTATCCAGGTTCCAAATTGGGAAAGCCATCAAGAAAATAATTTAAAGAAATTTGGGCCAAGAGCGACTCAAAATTCGTGGTTCTCATTTAGTATGGGACATCGTTAATCCCCTCTGTTGGCTTCATATTTTAATATCTTCTTAGAATAAAAGTCAAAGCCTGGGCCGTAGCACATTGGTAGACTCACCTTTTGTGCTAGGTGTCCCTTCCCATTCCAAATGATTTATTAATCAGTAAATAAGTAAAATTATTTAGAATATGTGAGGTTTCGCAAGTTATAAATGAAAGAAATATTGAATTTCTAACTCGATATATTTCGGGCTATTAACCCATCTTCAGGAGTACATGTGACTGAGCGAATAAAAGTGAATAGATGCTACCAGGCAGGTTTAGATTTATTAATCGGTGCTAGTACCAAATGAGAAAATCCAGCTATATTTTTTCTTTATCAATTTAATTATAAGGCCGTCGGCCAAAAAATAAATACTTTTGCGTATTATTGATTATAAAAATTGCATTCATGGAATGCTCAGCTATTTTGTCATTTTGGATGGGAGAAATTAAAGATTTGCAAATCATCTGTTGATTGTACTGAAGATGATTCCATATCACTGGCGTCGAAATATTTACAAATAAACGGATAATACGCAAAAGTAATTGGGTATAGGAGACTTTGCAGCCAAGGAAATTAAATAAAAAACTTATTTAATTAATTAATCGTCGACGTTTCGGTCGCAAGTCACGACCTTCCTCAGGACGATTAATTATATTCTAACAATTAATCGTCCTGAGGAAGGTCGTGACTTGCGACCGAAACGTCGACGATTAATAATTAAATAAGTTTTTTATTTAATTTCCTTGGCTGCAAAGTCTCCTATACCCAATTCAAAGTCTACAGTCACTTCTCATCACTAGTTCAACGCAAAAGTAATTATTTTTTGGCCGATGGTCCTTATAATTAAATTGATCATCCTTACGGCCATCTACAAACAAATTTTTTCTTTATATATTCTAGCTGACAAAAGGTCTTTATAAAAGTGTAATTGTAGTATGATGATCAGGCATACAATTGTATGCACACAGAAGGTTCTAATAACACTAGTCGACAAAAATGAACTTTTTTTCTTTCACAAGAATAAAGATATGAAATTCTAGAAGTAGTTTTCATGCTGACTTCAAATATCAATTCAGTTTTTCCCCATCAGGCACAGTTTTAGAGATATAGAGCAAAATAAATTTTAGTAGAAAAAAAGCTCTAAAACGGCTTTTATTTAGAATGTTCAAATTATTTTTAACGCCGGCACCCCGTCAAATTATGCAGATGAGTTAGAATACATATAAATTTTAAGTTTCATCCCAATCGGAGGTCATTTAGACGTGCCGCAAACGGCGTTAAAAATAATTTGAACATTCTAAATAAAAGCCGTTTTAGAGCTCCTTTTCTACTAAAATCTATTTTGCTCTATATCTCTAAAACTGTGCCTGATGGAAAAATTCTAACTACATATCTGAATTCAGAATGAAAAAATGCACTAGGTTCACTAATCAGATTTCTTGTGAAAAACCTTGTCGACTAGTGTAATGTTTAAAATCCACTATGACACTTTTATAGACTTTGTCAGCTCTGAAGATGGTTTCAACATAGACCGAAACATCAGCTGTACAAAAAAATAAATATATAAAGAAAAAAGTAAAAATATAGCTGCATTTTCTCACTTGGTACCTTGCATTAATAAATATTACATCACAGCTAAGCAATTGCGTTTTAGTCGAAATGATCAAAATTTTTCTGAATTCCTTTGGATGTATTGTATAGCTTTATAATTGAGTTTCTCTCCTCAAAGCGAAAGCAAAAGACTGCGTCGAAATTGGATATAATAAAAACTCTTAATAATTGATCTTCTTTCCTCTTGATAATTCAAAAACTCAATATTTCGAATTATCGAGAGTCGAATGTATTTGCTCAATTTTTTTAACAAAGCCCTTCCCAAACACAAATGTAGCTAAATAATTGATATTATTAAGAAAATGATTAAGATGAAGGAACAGGAAGGAGGCAAATGAAATCTCTCAATGTGAATTTGAATTGTGTGTATAGGCAGGCAGGCAAGCTAGTGAATGCCTCCCCCTCCCCCTCCCTTAGTGAGGGGCCAAATGTGACCCAAATCGAATGCATTGTTCACTTGTGAATGCACCCAACACCACCTTGGGGGCCCTTTATTGTGCGAAATTAATCGACATCCCTCCCTTCGCAGAGAGAAACGTAACCAAGAACAACAATCAATTGTTCTAACCAGATCCTGACAAATTATGAAGACTTTTTGCGACAGGTCAATTTGTCAATGGCTTTGTTATGGAAATGTCAGATGATGATGAAAGGGGGGGAGGGGAGGGGAGGGGTGGGGGATTTCCCCTCTCCAAACTATCTAAGACAAATGGGCTTCCAACTATAGGACGTGTGTGAAGAATTATTGCCTCCAAATGGGCTTTAAAACTTTGAAAAATTGAATTTCTCTTGTGAAGGGGAATACAAAGAGTGTCAAAATCTCAAATAAATTGTTTTATTCTTTCTTCTCTCTCTCTCTCTCTCTTATTTATACTGAGATTTATCAATAACAATTGGATTGATTGTCATTGAATTGCTATAAGTGGAAACAGTCCCGGGTCCAATAAGAGCGGCGCCCGATTGTTTTTTTTTTTTTTTTGCGGGGCCCTCTATTTATTAAATATTTAAATAAATAATAATAAATCTCATCCATCAATGGGAACTTAAAATAAATACAACCTTAGTTCAAAATGTTTCACTTGGAACCCACACCGCAATCCTTAAATTTAATTAAAATAAATATATTTTTACTCAGGATTCGCAGAGACTTTGCAGCCAGGAGATTAAATAAAAAATCTTTTATTTAATTTCTATTTGCCGACGTTTCGGCCGCCAATCACAGCCTTCATCGTGTATAATTGACAATGTTCGCCCTGATGAAGGTCGTGATTGGCGACCGAAACGTCAGCAAATGGAAATTAAATAAAAGATTTTTTATTTAATCTCCTGGTTGAAAAGTCTCTGCGAATCCTGAGTAAATCTCCACAGCCAAAAAACATCAATAAATATATTTTTAATTATAACATTAATTATACTTGAATTATAATAACTTATTGTCCTTTATTGTCAAAAGCAATTTCCTTTAAATTTCGAAAAATAAATTTTTGTTAATTTTGATGGTGATGCCGGGACCGATTGGGCTCAATCGCCTTAAATCCGGCCCTGAGTGGAAAAATAAATGATTTTTTTTATGCTGCTAGTTCGAAATTTGAAATTTCTTTTTTTTTTTTTTTTGTATTCGATATCTTAGAGAAATTTGCAAACTCTCTGGTTAATAACATGTATTTTATTGGATGATATTAAATACTTGTTGATTTTAATAGGGCAGGGTACACTCTTCCCCTTCGTGTTGCCTCTTGTTCATTTTGACACGATATGCCAAATATCATGTCAAAATGAACTAGAGAGTAGCCAATACTTGTTAGAAAAAATTTCTTTAATTTTTTTAAAAAATCTGGACTGATTTCCCTCAAATGTGTTCTATTACTCTAATAATATGTGATTATCTTATAAACACGTTAAAATAGTATAAAAAGATTTACAAAATTTAAGATTTATTTTCGGAAGACCGCGAATTTTCAATTTTTTCCGAAAAGGGTGGCCGGGGAGCACGGTCTCCGATTGGACTCAGAGGCCCTCCCGCGTGCTGTGGCTAGTGGTTGGGCCTCTGAGTCCATCGGAGGATCCGGGCGCTCCCGGCCCCCATTTTCGGAGAAAAAAATATTGTCGTTAAAATAAGGTTTAATACCAAAAAAAAAAAAATTATAATGTAAATGAAAAAATCTGGTGTGACTGTTTGCACAGCACTTAACTTGCTCTTAGCTTTGGTAATCGAAAGTTGTGTTCTGTGCTTGTCACACCAGATTTTTTGTGTCCGCCGATATATGAGAATTCAAGATGTAAATTTTTTTTTTTTTTTTAAACATTCACATTCACATTCACACAGTCTTTTCGGCAACTCAGGCCATATAAGACTTGACGATAACCGTTATTTCATGAAAATATCTATTGGGGGTCCAGGCATTCTTATTTAAGCCATTTGGTATCCAAATGGCTTAAATAAAATCATCGGACTGCCTGGGGTTCGAACCCGCGACGTTTGGTATATGAGGTTAGCACGCTAACCTCTACACCAAGCCCCGAGGGCGATCTAAAATTTATAAGAATGGGAAAATATTTATATTTTGTTACCATGGCAGCCATTTCTCCTCTTTCCTATATAATACAAGAGTAAAGTGGAGAGTTTGAGAGCAAAATGAGAATACAAATTTTAAAGAGCATCTAAAAACTAATGGATTTTGGAATTTTAATCAAAATTGTTGGAGGGGGTTTTAAGAAAATCGAAAAAAACTGAAAAAGTACATCAGTAAAGTATTAGTATTCTTTGGCCGATTTTGATCAAAAGGTTATCTTCACGTCTCAGGGGGGGGGTGCCTAACTTAGATATAAAATTTCAAACTCGTAGCTCATTTCATTCTTGAGATATTTTGTTCACAGACAGACCACTTTTTTGGATTCACGGACCCTCAAAACGTGTATTTCCATCAAAATTCCAACATTCGAATTTTTAACATGATTGCAATATCTCCTCTACAGTATATATTTACATGTATATAGAAAAGAGAAAGTAAAAAGCAGAGTAACATTTTGATTACGTTTTTGACATGGGTTATTAAGAAAGGAAATGAGGCCTCAAAGCATACGTTATGGGGCTTTGTTTGTATAATATTATATAATAAACAAATACGGGGAGCTCTAACTTGCTTTAATTTGAGGTTTTTACTTTTTCTTACCTGTATATATGAATATATAGAGAGAGAAGTTTGGATCTGTCAAAAATTCGATGTCGAGATTTTGATGGATTCCGTTTTGGGTCCCCTGAGTCCAAAAAGTGGTCCCGCGAATTGGTCGTCTGTGTGTGTGTGGGTGTGTGTGGTGTGTGTGTGTGTGTGGGTGTGTCTGTGTGTGGCAGATTTTTAGCATGAAGGAGTTGAGCTAGCGGTTGAAATTTTATATTTAACTTAGGTACCTCTGGACCGAAAAAATAAGCTTTTAACAAAATCGGCCAAAAAGTACTAGTACTTTACTGATGTCTTTTTGTTTTTTTCGTTTTCTCAAATTTCCTCCAAGGATTTTTTTTTAAATTCAAAAATCAACCATTTTTTAGATGCTCTTTAAAATGTATATTCTCATTTTGCGATTGAAATCTTCTGAAGACCACTTTACTCTTGTCTTCATAGGAAAGATAGAAATGGTTGCATGGTAACAAAATTTAAATATTTTCCCATCTTAAAATTTGGTACATCTGAATTCATATTCTTCAGTACTGTGAGAATCTAAATAGTATGTGACAAAATTTGTCTAACAAGCACTAGTACTACGAACTTTCGATTACCGAAGGTAAGAGAAAGTTGTGTGCTGTGCGCCAGTACCAGATTTTTTTTTTTTTTTTTTGAAACCTCATCAGTCTCTCCATTACATGTCTTAATCAAGACCTTGTCTCTTAATTATTGATTGATTTACCTATCTATTAACCTGAGAGCCTTCTAAAACAAACATTACAAGACAAAAATCAATTTATAACGCTGTTTATTATTTATTTTTTTTTTTTTCATGTGTAAAATCATTAAGATAGCAAGAAAACGGATAAGGGAAGAATTATTTCCCAATTTATCAGCAAGAATTGGCCTATTAACCCTTTATTTACGAACGACATGTCGAAGAGAAAGAGACAAATTCGGTTGCAGCAAGTTGGCAGCATCTCTCTCTCTCTCTAGCAACTCCAGACAATTAAACTAGTTATGGAGCTGGAGAAAAAAAGAGATCTGGTAGGAAAGGGCCATTTTTATAAAACCACTACACCTGTATAACAACAACAACAACAACAACAGATAATTATCAGACATTTTTTTGTCTAATTAAGTGGAAAACTTGTTCTATGACGAGAGAAAACAACACAATTGTATAAAGAGGGAATATATGTATTGTATAAACGACGCAAAGAGAAATTACACTTCTGACACTTAATGTCGATCTGTTGTCGTCACTTGGAGACATTTTTATTCCGTTGCTTACAATTCGATCATCAATTATTGTATACTATTTGTACAAAAACTTCAAAAAAGAAAATCAGATATTAATAATACATTTTTTCTCTTCTAGAAAAATCTGGTGTGACTGGTCGCACAGCACATAACTTTCTCTTAGGGGGGGGGGGACTTCTGGTAATCGAAAGTTGTGTACTGTGCTTGACACACCAATTTTTTGTGTCGACATGTATTTAGTTTCCGACAGTATGGTATATTTGAAGAATTTGAAGAAAAATATTTATATTTTGTTACTAATGGAACCATTTTTACAGTTCCTTACTGTCAAGTACAAGAGTAAAGTGTGCTTGAAAAGATTTTAAAAGAGAATGAGAATTTTAAAGAGCATCTAAAAAATAATTGATTTGTGAATTTTAATCAAAATCGTTGGAGCGAATTTTGAGAAAATCGAAAAAAAACTGAAAAACTACATCAGTAAAGTACTAGTACTCTTTGGTTGATTTTGATAAAAAGCTTATTTTCACGCTCTAGGTGGGTGTCTAACTTAAATATAAAATGGAATGGAAAAGAGCAAGTACAGGTGCAGCAAATAAAGAGAGCCTTTGGATGATGCTAAATGACGAAAAGGAGACGTTTCGGACAAAATCTTTTTGGTCATCCTCAGTCCTCGTTGACTTATTAACTAATATAATTAGGCGCAAAGTTCTCATTTTTGTTGCGGCACAAATTTGTGCACATGTATATTGTTTTATAAAAACAAGCGAGTGTCAACAACAATGACAACTTTGTGCCTAATTAGTTTATAAGCCAACGCGGACTGAGGATGGACAAATAAAATTTTGTCCGAAACGTCTCCCTTTCCAAAGGCTCTCTTTATTTGCTGCACCTGTACTTGCTCTCTTCCATTCGATAACATCAAGAGCAACTTCTCTTTAACTTAAATATAAAATTTCAACCTCCCGGCTCAATTCCTTCATGATTTAAATTGAACCCAGACAGACAGACCATATCGCGAAAACCACTTTTTTGGATTCAGGGGACCTCAAAACGTATCAAAATCTCGACATCGAATTTTTGACATGAATCCAATACTTTCTCTCTATATTAACATATATAGAGGTAAGAGAAAGTAAAAATAAATGTTGAAATCTTTAGCTGTAAAACATTCTTTCTAACCCGATATCCAACTTAATTATACCTCTTAAGAGAGAGGAGTTATTCAAGCCGCTAACTTTTTCGTGCATGCCTCCCTACCCGACCACTATACAAACATGCATTGTAAGACGTTGCCACGTCAAAAAAAGGTCAAATGATTTTTCGCCGGAGGGTTAAAAAAGACCGTCTGTCCGAATCCAATAATCGATTATTTTACATAATCGATGATCGATTATTTTCTCCCCATAATCGAACACCCTTCTTTATAACAAGGTGTGTATAAAAATAAAATTAAAATTAATCTCGTTTTTGAAAATAAACAACACAAAAGAATCTAAAAAAAAAGAACAAACGAAAGAAATAAGACATCTCAAGGTGTATTTCTTTTCTTTTCTTTTTTTTCCTTTTGAGCAAATTTATTTAAGATCATTGATGTTTATTAGAGCCCTAAATGCATTCTCATCAAAAAATAAATAAATAAATAAATAAAGGAGAGTTCAAATGTTTTAATTAAACTCAGAGTCGGGACAGGCAAATGAAATAAGAATCTCAAGTTGTAATTTATCGATAATGCCGTTTGTCTGTCTATCTTAATGAATGGCTATAAGAAGGAAGAATGAGAGCTAGAGAGAGAGAGAAAAGAGAGATCTCTCAATCACAGAGCAAAAACTGTCACAAAGAGACCGATATTAATAGTTTCAAACAAGATTATATAATAAATTTTAATAATTTCATCAAAAGAACTTTATAATCAAATCTAAATCTATAAATATACCATTCTATTATTTCTACTTCTCTGAGGAGATACTTGTGCAGTGGCGGAGGTTCCCCCTCACTGTGGAGTGAGTATAAGGCGAAAAATAATTGCAATTTTTAGGGCCTATGTGGAATTTATTAAAATAATCAAAAAAAAACTTTCGTCTCCCCTTATCCATTCATTTCGGGCCCCTCATAGTCCAAAATTCTGATATTTCCACCAAAAATGTAAATACAATAATCGCTATAAAAATATTCGGTAGCAAGTATTAGATATATTCTTCCTCATTATCTCACCACTAATACACAGTCTTCAATAAAAAGAAAAGTGCAACAACAACAACAACAACCTTCTAAAATTTACTTTGAAAAGCCTTAACTTACTGTCAGCACCTCTTCCACCAAATCCTTATACAGTCCAAGAATTGGAAGATATTAAGAATATGTAGAGGAGGCGATTAGCCGAGGGAATAAAGCAGTTAAGCTTGAAGTTGAAGACAACTCGAGTTCAAATCCCCCTCACGGCAATAAATTATCCAACTCTATTTGAGATGCCTCCTCATGAGGAAGGAAACGGGAACCCACCTCAGTATCATTCCCATGAGAGTTACTCAGAGTAACCACAACGTGTCAGGGTTGACACTAATCACTGAGTAGTAGTAGTAAGAATATGTTAAACATTTTAATAAGTAAAAAAAAAAAACTTTAAATCGAATTTGTTTTCATCTTGTTTTGTTTTTGTATTTGTATTGCTTTGTTTTTGGTTACCCGGTATTGTTTTTGTATGTGTTTTGCTTTGTTTTTATTATCTGGAGTTGTTTTTGTATTTGTATTGCTTTGTTTTTATCGTGTTTTGTTTTTGTATTTTTATTGCTTTGTTTTTGTCTTAATCGTTTTTTTTTTTTTTTTTTTTTAATTTTAGTCCTTTGTTTTTGTATAATTTTTGTAAAATGTTTGTAATAATAATTGTAAAACCAAATAGTTAAAAAAAAAAAATTGTAAAATTTTGAGATGCCCTATGGCTAACAAGGCCAGAGGGAGAATAAATAAAAAAAAAAAAAAAAAATCGAATTTCTCCATATATCGTGATGTCTCAACAACCAACTGAAGAAGATTTACAGATGGAGAGCGACTTCAATTCACCAATCAATAACTTTATAAATGTAGTAGATAATTATTAATTGTGTGTATAATTTTATTGTAATTGTAATCTTAGCAGAGGGAAAATGACCCAGGAGTCAAGTACCTAAAAAAAATCGGACCAGTAGTTTCAGAGTTGCAGAAACTGGTGGAGTCGTTGGTGACGTCAAGACGTGACGTCTCGGCTTGTGACGTCACGGTTGAGTCAGACATTGTAATTGCGCGATCATGGTGTAGAAGAGGAAAAAATTGAGCGATATAAATAAATACTAAATGAATAAATAAAAGTATTAGATAGGCAGATGCATTGTTCTACCAAATTGTGTGCCATGGCATCAAAATAGAGTACCCAAAACAAATTTGAAATAAAGGGGAGAGGAGGTTTTTGTTTTTTAGAAAAATTAACAATTTTCAATATATTATCTAGCAAGAAAACAATGCCAAAGGATAGCTGAATTTCGGTGAGATGACTCCGAAAAACAAGCGTGTGGAACGTCCCTCGGTAGCCATCGGTTTTATTAATATTATATTAAAAATATTGAACCCGAGTGGCCTTTGCAGTGGAAATTAAAAATTTTAAAAAGAGCCTATTATCTAATTATTTGAATTAAGATATAAGGTTCTAGAATCCATGTCAAATAGTAAAAAAATTTGACAGAAAAATTATCTCCATCTTTTCGAATTTTGTGAATTTTTTTTTTTTTGTTTTTATAGCAAAATGCAAATTCTTTTATATATATTTTAATTAATTCTATATATCAGAAAGGTCAATAGTTATCTGAAAAGTTTATTAATAAATCAATAATTAAACTTTTATTTATTATTTTCTTAAAAAAAATAGTCAGTATTTTTTTTTTTTTTGTTTGCTGGCAATATTGCAATTTGTTTTTATCGTTTGTTAGAAGTAGAGACAGACAGACAGGAAGATTCAAATAAAACTTGACATAAAAAATTTGATGAATATTTATACCCCTAATTGGATTTAAAAAAAATAAAAAGAAGGCAGTCAACCCAATCATTGCCTAATAAATAATCCTATTTATTCTCCTTTTCCTATTCATTAAATGATTTTTGCAATGAATTATTCAAATAATTGTAAAATTAGAATTGGAATTGAGGACAACAAGTTGGAGATAAAGTTTTTCCTTACACATTCGTTTTAAATACTTAAACGATAACAATAATAAAAAATCTGGTGTGAAGGTAGCACAGCACACAACTTACCCGTCGGTAAGAGAAAGTTGTGCACCGTGCTGGTCACACCAGATTTTTTGTGTCGAGATATATTTAGTTTCCCATAGCACCTTAGTTTCAAACTTGCATTTTAAATGTTGATTGCTTGAAATAAACTATGGTTATTTTTCAAAATTTTAATCTCATATTTGGACATTTTATACACAATAGAGAATCGTAAATAAATACAAAATTTCATGAGAATTGGAAAAAAAAATTTTAAATGCGTAAAAAGTTCCAAAGGGGCCCCCCTTTTGAATCGAAATTAACATGAAAGTCCCCATATAGGGGGGATTTAACACTGGCTCTATGGAAAGAAGAGCCGGAAAATGAATTTGAAAAATCTGAAAAACATCAGTAAAGTGTAGTTCAAACAATTTTAACGAAAAATTTTACTGATATACTTTTTAAAGATTTAATAGTTCTCCTATACATTTCCTATGGGAGAAAATCGTACAATTTAGGAATTACTCATTCAAAGGGTTTAAGAATCTTGGGACCCCGAGTGTTTTTCCAGGACTCTTCCTAACGTCCTCTATAAGACTGCAAAATTTCGTTTCAAAATTCCAGCGGGAAAGTGGTCAAGCGAATCAATGACAGATAGACGGACAGACGGA
>JAKCPI010030351.1:0-31564 GCA_023213315.1 Euborellia annulipes
TTTCCCATACTTATAAATTTTACATCTGAATTCAAATGTTCCGTACTGTCGGGAACTAAATATAAAACATCACCAAAACAGAGACAAGCACAGTACACAACTTTGATTACCGAAGGTAAGAGAAAGTTGTGTGCTGTAAGCCAGTCACACCAGATTTTTTTATCTTGAATAAAGGAGATAAAACATCTTCAACTTAATTAGAGGAAATTATTAATTTAAATGAATGTTTTCAAATGAATTTGAAACACTTTGACAGGAATATTTATAATTCATTTCCCTCATAGTTTTCATTCTACTAGTAAAAAAAAAAATTAAGTCGGCGCCGGTGTTTATATTCTGTTTCTCTCATCATTTATTTAAATGTTGCTATTAATATTAGCATTATTATTATTTATTATTATTATTTTTTTTTTTTTTTTTGCAATCATCTAACTCGACATTATGCGTAAACGTGAGATCATGGACTAAAAACTACGCCTTTGCCTTTAGCGGCTATTAATCATACAGTTGTAGAGAGAAAGAAAGAACTGGTCACAATACCTCGGACAGACAGATAGACGCATCCCACCCTGAATACTCATTTTTATTAAGAAATAGACCTTGAAAAGAGCGAAATTGAATTTGAGAGGAAATCTGAGCTAAATAATTATCATAATAATAACCCAAATAAAATGACTTTGAACTTTTAACTTGAAAAGTGGATGTAATTAGCGAATCTACAGGAAAACTCAGTCATTTTTTTTTTATTAAAAAAAAAAATCAATTAAATAATGATTTTTTAACGTTATTTTTTATTTACTAATCCAAAACTAGTAATTACAAAATTTTAAATTGCTTTTAAAAATTTTTATTATGAACAATCACGTCCTTCACTACATGATTGTAAGATTCATATTTTTAAATATGAGAATTATATCTTTTTAGTACAGTCGCCGCCACAAGTGCCTGATGAGTGTGGAGCCTTGAACTTCGGCAACCAAAATGCTTAACCGTCAGAAGTGTTGTCATAAAAGTAGCTTTTTCCTTCAGTTACATTAAAAACAGATGATTTATTTATTTTAAAAATATTACTCTGCTTGACTAAGCTCATGGTTCCACTCTCGAGCATATCAGGCACTTATGGCTACGACAGTACAGTGAGCGCCACAATTAAATCCCCACCTGGGAGTTAGAGCCTTAAGTATATGGTATATAGTAAAATAATTTTAAATAGAAGAATTTCGATGGCTGAGTGGCAATATATAAGGATCAGGAAGATGTATGGCAGCCAGCAGGTGATAAAATCTATTTGATTATCGTCAACGTTTCGGGATCACGTCGATTCCATCTTCAGGACGATAAAGTAAAAATAATTTTAATAACCGAAAAGGTAAAATAAAATCTTTTACAGATGATTTTAATTTACGTTCTTTTCAAATTTAAATTTATTTCACCATATTTTTAAGGCTCTAGCTCCCAGATGAGGACTTAATTTTGGCGCTCACACTAGGCATCTTGAATTTTTTTTTTTTGATATTGAGTTATCTACTGTTAGCTTACCTAGATAGGCCTACTCATTAGCTCACTTCTTGTGAGTATGTGGATGGCGATCTGAGGATGACATTTCTTCTTTTCCATTTCCAGTCTTTTTTTCCGTTTCCAAGACGACCCGTCTTGATTTTTCTCTCTATCTCATGAAAATAATAAATGCCGACCTCTCGTAGATGATTCTGACTTGGACGGATATATTCCTCCCTTTCTTATTATTAGTTGCAGGATTATCTTAGTAGGCCTATCAGGAATAATGGTTATTTGATTGAATGTTGTGACTTGGACATGAAAATGCCTAAATCCTTAGCCGCGTTTGTTACTACTACTGGATGCATATTGTCGTGTCAACTACAATAGAATTTTAGTCAAAAAAGGCCACTCACTCTATTACATCATTCTGCCCAACCTGTTGAATTGCATAGCCTGCAATTTCTATTATTAGCAGACCAATAAGAAATTGAGTATCCCCTCTCTTGCAATTAGGCAAATTTGTCAGAATGGCGCAATGTAATTTTGAAGGGGTTCTTTTGAAGTTACCACTAATTGGTTTTGAAATATTCATTTCTTATAAATTCTTAAGATATTTTTTTTAACACTCACACTTTTTTTCTCATTCACACTCACACACACATTCACACAGTCTTTTCGGAAACTCAGACTATATAAGACAATATCCGTTATTGATTAATATACATATTTGGGATCCAGGCATTTCTATTTAAGCCATTTGGTATCCAAAATAAAATCATCGAACTGCCTGGGGTCCGAACCCGCGACTTTTGGTATACGAGGTTAGCACGCTAACCCCTACACCAAGCCCCGAGGGCTTTTAAAAGATATTCTGCCGATACGTTTCGGGTTCCAGATTTTTATTTACAGCAAGATAGGCACCGAATTAATTACTTGAAACCTCATTTAAATCAGTATATAATTCTCATTTTTTAATTTCTACAAAGTATTAATAACTAGCAGCTCTAGAGCGATTATTGGAAAAATGAGTGTAATTTTGGTTGCCTATCTTCTAGGACTTTATTGAGCATAGCTCTAAGAATCAAATCATCCGTTTCTTATAATAACGTCTTGTCTATAATATAATATATTTTTTAACAATCAAAGGAATGTTGTACTATATTTCAAAAGAAGTATGAGACCCCTCTCCTCTTCTTCTAGAGGTCAGGGGTTAGCTTCCCGTTGCAAGCGATGAACATTTTTCTAAATTATATTGACTTCCAATTAATTTAAAAAAATCGGAACGTGGTCTAAATTCAAATGCCGAAAAAGACCTTAAAAAAGAATCTATCTCAAATAATATTTTTTTTTTTTAGAAAAATATATTCCACAATTAACTTACGCCTTCATAATAAATATGAAATATTTAAGAGGGGACCGTCCGAGTGGGCTTTTTATTAAAAGAACTTTAATGAGTTTAATTAAAATTTCTTTGTTTAGATTTTTTCACTTTAATTTTATTCTGAAAATATACTAATTTATTGCTTATTATTCTATTGAGTATTGTCAAATTTAAAATAGGCCCCATCTCAAAATGGAAACTGTTTTATATTACAGTACGTCTGGGAAGCAAACGGGTTGATTAAAATTTCAAGGAGTCCCAGTCATAAAACAAATTCAATGGCATGTGAAATCCTCAATGGAGAAGGAGAGGGAGGAGGAGGAGAAAGGGTCTTTCGTTAAATTCATGCATTCATGCTATGTAAAAAAATAAAATACATGTAAGCAGCATTATCCAACATTTATACATTATACTTACTTGAAAATGTTATTTAGAATTCCGACTTTGTTCTTAGCCCAAGCCATGAATAACAAATGTCTATTCATACATTTACCAAAAAAACATTGCGAAATTTTGCTCAGGATAAATAAATGTCTTTTTTTTTTATTATAAAATTTTCCTTATATTATTTTTAATACTACAATGAAAAGAACAGGAACAGCCAAAAATAAAAGCCTCCGATTTGTCAACAATTTATCGAAATGTTTCAGTCTATATTTTAGCCCGCCTTCGGTGGGCTTTCCGTCTAGCTGCGCCCCCTGGACCCCCTTGTTTGCCCTCGACGAGCAAGTTTGTCCCAAATTTATAATATTTCATGTTGCATTGCAAATGTTAAAATGTTAAGGTCCTTGAGTTCAAGTAGGATAGTGGAGTCAGCAGAATGACTGCCCAAAGGGTCTGCTTGGAGGTGGCCATAAACCATGAAACTGCCAAAAGCAAATGAATAAATTTGTATTCAAATATTGAAGAAATTTGATTCTAATTAATTCCTTCATTGAAAAATATGGATAGAACAGATACATACATATAGTCTATATATGCCTACATGGATACATTTTTCCAATTCATTTTTATATCTATATATAGATATTGTCAAGATATGGAGATATATATATATCCGCCCTCTGGCTTGGTGTAGTTGGTAGCGCACCTGCGTTCTATACCGCGTGTCGCGGGTTCGGATCCCAGGCAGTCCGATGATTTTATTTAAGCCATTTGGATACTTTGGATACCAAATATAAGATATGCTAGTAGTAATTCACTCAGGCTTTCTTTCGTTTTGTGAATGTTAGTGCTGGCTGGCATCTCTTCTAGCTAGCCGTTTCCTTATCCTCGTCTTACTCCACCTCTCGGTCGCATATTATCTTTAATATGCGCTTTAATTCCCCACCAAGCCGTGCTTGTCATTGCGTAACTGCAACGATCTTGGTGGCTGTTGCTTTGCTATATTGCCAGCCCCGGGACTAATAATAACATAATCGATATATTATTATATAGTCTAGAGGGCGTTGTTTGAAAACCACCATCTACTATTTCAAACAAAGCCCTATTAGTCAGTTTTTCATGAATAATCATTACCAATTCTATCTATCTATAAACTCTTTGATTAAAATTATTGCATTCGATATTTTTTAACGCATTGAAGGACTAATCAGGATTTACATTTTATAAACATTACACGTTATTACTCTATTGAAAGTTTTAAAATTAAACTGCCAAGGCCTGAGTTTAAAATAAATGAATGATAAATTATTATTTTATTTAAAAGAATGTTGTTGACAAGTTAATTATTTTAAATTAAATTAAATTTATTATTTATGTCTGTCTGAATATATACTCGCGAGCATCAACCTATTAATTTTTTTTTATTCTTAATAAGTTGAAATTGGTAAAATTTTATGTTTTTATTATACATATTTTTAAGCCCTCGGGCTTTGTGTTGTTGGTAGCGCGCCTGTCTTTTATACCGAGGGTCGCGGGTTCGGATCCCAGGCAATCCGATGATTTTTTTTAAGCCATGTGGACACCAATTGGCTTAAATAAAAATGCCTCCCGTTATATTAACAAATAATCTTATATGGATGGCCTGAGTTGCCGAGAAAATTGTGTGTGAGTGTGAATGAGAGTGTTAAAAAAAAAAAAAATTTAAAGGCGTTATCCCAACCCAATAATACAAAAGTCTGAAGATATGATTTGGGCTAGGCATCTCTCAAGGTTATATTAAATGATAATATAATTGTTTCTCTCTTTTTATAAAAATAAAATAATTATAGTCTACTAATTTTATATAAACCTAATGCATGTAAAACATTCTACTATTATAGTGTAATACATCATTTTCACATTACTATAAACTTGAATTACTAATAAAAAATTTTTAAATTATTAAAGCCTTAGTGGATATTAAATTAGAAATTATGTGATGATAATATACAGAAAATATTAAAGGAACTGACATTTATCTAAAATAAAATATTATTCAACATTACAAATAAAGTAATTACCCCATTACAAGTTTTATATAAAATTTATGTTTAGGATAATATATTTAATTTTTCTTTCATTATATTTTATCTTTTGAAATTAACCTTGTCTCATTCAAAACCGGAATCAGTTCAGGATATAGTAATTTGTGTTGATTGATTAAAAAAAAAAAAAAAAAAAATAGAGATTAACAAAATTCAGGACCATCTATTTTAAATAATAAGAAATTTGAACATTATTCAAAATTTAGGCTAATAGTAGCTATCAAACGTCCTTGGAATTTTAAACCCTTTGGACCCTTAGAAAGTTTTAATAACGGGATACAAAAAAAACGAACTAACTCTAATATAAAGTGATTATTCAAAACCAAATTATCTAAAGGAGATAATTAAAAAAAAAAAAAATTGAACTTTCATATAGAGGATTATTTCTCATCGTATTAAAAAAAATGTCATTCATGTGAAATTGATGGGAATTTCTTTACAAAGCTCCCTGACGTCACCCCGCAGAACACTTGAGAGGTTGAATAGAATAACATAGATCACGCTCCAAAGAATTCCATAGCTTAATTAAGTTTCAATGTTAACTCTTAACCTAAATAAACTAGAAGACCGGAAGTTTCAAATAAACCTGTGATGGTCGCATGAAACATTTTTCCTCATTAAAAGAAAGTCATCATCATTTTGTTGATGTTGTTAGCCAATAGAATTCCTAATTAAAATCGAAAGCAATCAAAGATATTTCGTCAATCAATAACAGATGGCGTTGGTTGTAATTGAACATTGTTGCGGAATGCAGGCTTAAGAAGTTTTTGACTGTTGTTAGTTAAGCAATCAGGTGTTTTTGTCATCGTATTCTAAACACAGGTGGGCGGAGACAGCTTCTGTTCAGATACCATCCATCTTAAAAAAACGACATCTCCTTATAAAGATAATTTGTACACGTCTTCAGAAGAATATTGCATCATTGACAAGTGACCCGGATTTATAATTGAAGTACTTGTATATGCAAAATAGACAAACATTAATTATTAATTAACTAGGAGTTTGTCCTTCGTTGCCCCCCAAATACAGGGTGGAGCTCTTTGCACCCGATGCATACCGTTTTAATTATTAAGTCTCTCCTAAAAAAGCGCCTTTAATAAATATTTAAACTTCACTTTTAATAATAGAATATAAACAAATACATACATACAATCGTTGGCTTATTTGGGATGAATATTTACTTCTTTTTTTTTTTTTTTGTTCAAAAGTTTTTTTATTTTTATTTATTTTTTTTTTTTTTATGCGGAAGTCACAAGTAATTAAAATTTATCCTCATATGTATGATAATAAGATTACCTTAAATGAAAATTCCAAACTAACAAAGAAGAAACATTTAAAATTTTATCTTTAAATGGCTTGAAAAAAGATAAAAAAACCTTTAAAATAATTTTTAAAAATCTCATAACATGAGGCTAACAACTAATACAATAGTCTATAAAACTCTACTAACTCCAACATTTACTTATTTGTTATATATTTATTTTATTGCCTATCTAGTTTTAGCTTAGATATATAATACATTATATGTGATACTGATTTATTTAAATTTTCTTATCTGTATTTGTATTTGATTCGGTCACATTTTATGACTCTTCAGGTACAATTCAAATATAAATCACAGAAATTACCACTAAAGATTTACTTTCTGAAAGAGGAGAGAAATAAGATGATTATGATTTATGATGCATTCCTTCTACTACATTTAGATGCTCATTCTTATTAAGAATTAACTTGGATTTTTATTAAATAGTAATATTATTGTAACATTCATCTTGATTATCTCCTTTTTCAGAATATAAATCTATGACTCCTTAAGTGGTGTTATTGAAGTTGGTTTATTTGTGAAAGAAAACGCTAAATTTTCAGCAATTTTTTATTAGTTTACAAGGCAATATTTCCAAATATTTCGAAGACCTATCAGCACTCCTTCTTCAGTGGATTTCACCACGTATGCCCCTTACAATTAAAACGCTTGGAAGCGACCATGTTATTCGTCTGGCAATTATACATCATTAATAATTAATTGTAAGGGGCATACGTGGTGAAATCCACTGAAGAAGGAGTGCAGATAGGTCTCGGAAATATTTGGAAATATCGCCTTGTAAACTAATAAAAAAATTGCTGAAAATTTAGCCTTTTCTTTCACAAATAAATCTGCCTTTTATCAGAATTGTGCCTGATGAAACCTACATAATAGGGAACGAAACGTTAAACAGGGATAAACTGAAAATATAATTTATTTTTTAATCGTAACTGAGGGGACAAACAACGCCATATTACGATTTTTATACCACAAACACAGATATCTGAAATATTCATTCTCATTCTGATTAAATCTCGCTAAGAACTGTCAATACCTGAATTTTATTAAACTAATAAAAATATTTTATTTATATAACATTTCTTAGGACTTAACCTAATATAATATATTGATTTGTAATTTAAAATTTTTTATTCCATTCACGTATGAAAACTTATAAATATTTATTCTTTATTCATTTAATATTAAAACCAACTTTACATTGATTTGAATTAAGTTTTGTTATAGTCAGTGGCTCACGTGGATTTTTAACATGAGTTATCCAAGATAAGGGAGGCATTTCTTTTATCTAATGAAGTACTCTAGTATTCTTTGTGATTGTTGATTAGTTGCATAGCTTACTTGATTTCTCAAAGCTTTAGCGTTGTTTTCTCTAATTTCTCTAACCGTTAGAGCCGACTTCTAGAGTGTATACCTTTGGCTGATATCATCCCTCCATAGTATGTAGGATAATCTCAATTCTCCTCAGAACATTGTTGAGTGCCATTAGGTCACCGAAATATTTGGAAATTTGTCACTTCAAATATTTAATCTGCTGAAAATTTAGTTAGTTTCCTTTAAATAATCTTACTCTCTTATTACAATAAGAGTATATATAATATAATAATATATATAATATTATAATAAGAGCGTCTAACTTCCCCAAAACTTACAATCTTCAGACTTTCAAGTCTAATCTCAACAGGCATCTTCTCAGTTCCCGCAGTTGAGTTCCCCTTTTTTGTTTCTCCTTTTGTTTTTATTTTCTTCCTGGCTGCATGTGACCACTGGTCATTATAGGTCTTCGGACTTTATGCACCCATTCCAAAAAAAAAAACACTATTTCTATTATCTCTCTCTTCAGTCATTGACTTGACACGTTGGGATTACTAATACTGAGGTGGCTTCCGGTTTCCTTCCTCAGGAGGAGGCATCTCAAATAAAGTTGGATAATTTTTTGCCATGAGGTGGATTTTAACTCGAGTTGTTTGCAACTCAGGATTATAAGCTTAACTGCTTTATCACCTTGGCTAATCGCCTCCTCATTTTTATTTTATATTAACATTCATTAGTCTCTATTGATTTAATTAATTTTCTTGAATGCACTTGAGATTTTTCTCGGAGATATTTAAAGCATTACATCCTGTAAATAAAAATAAATAATAATAAAAAACTTAACCAGTGAGATGTTTAGAAAAATTTCGAAGAAACTCTTTGAATTTTTTCCGATTTTCAATAATCAATTCTTTTATAAATTATTTATTAAAAAAAAAAAAAAAAAAATGTGAATTGATCTTTTCTTAAATTCAATTTCCTATTTTAAAAAATACAAATTAAATCAAATACCAATCGATTAATGCCACTTTTTTTCTGAGAGATGTGATTTTATCGGAAGATTATCACATTTTTTTTAACCTCCATGTAATCCAATCATTGAGATTACATGGGTGAAAAAAAACTCGTTTTCATTATTTGATCCGGTTTTATAAAAAAAAAAAGAAAAAAAAATCATTTATTTGAACTTTGTGAAAGAGGGACCTTATTTTGATACCAGCAAATGACCCATGGATAATCTCGAGAACGAATTGAAAAAGAGTATTTAATTTTTATATTAAAAAAAGTAAAATACACAAAAGAAATTTTACTCTATCATACATATAATATAAGAATGATAAAGTATTATTATTATTATTATAAAAGTGGAAAAATTCTAATTACAGATTTTACGGGAAATATAAATTTTGTCCTTTTCCTGGAGAAAAAAAAAACGTTCTCATTTACTATCATCATTTGAGTGGTATTATAAAAATTTAAATATGTGGGAATTAAATTAATCCATTACAGATCCACTTACCATGAAGATTATTTTTTTTTTTTACAACCTGACCTACAATAAGTACTAAAAATCAAAATTACTAACTGTATTTATAATTATTTTGTTTATTTAATTTAATGATACTTTATTGGTAATTTGGTGTATGCTGAAATAAAACAGGATGATTGGGAATCGAACCCACGCAAGAACATATTAAATTATTCTTGCCGAATCATCTAAACAAGAAGTGAGCAAGGTTCTTTTTTTTAAGTGATGGAGCAAATTAAACTTTTCTAATGTAGACACGGGTCATATATTTTTACTACTCCTACAATTGCATTTATAAATATTTTAAAACTATTCGTGTGTATTTACTGCCCGAAGCAGTTTGGTGGGCTTCACGCGCATTTCCCTCGATGGACCTCCTAAAAAGTGTAAAGTAATTTAGAAGAAAAATTTTCATCAAAGGTCATACTTATAGAATTAAAATAAAACTGTATTGATCCAAATGTTGAATTGATGAAGAGCTGTGGCTGTATGCTTAATGGTGGTGAAGTCAGAAAAATTAACAAAACGTTTGCAGCCAAATGTTTTTTTATTCAGATTCTCGTCCCTCTTGGTTGACGTTTCGGCTCGAGGTCTAGGCGATCTTCAGAGCAGGCTGCCAATAATCAAAATGTGTTTGTAAAATTGGCATAACTGCACAACTTCTGGCCTTTATCCTGGCAATAAATGTAAATCCATTTAAGGGTATAAATGAATAAAAAAAAAAAAAAAAAACGAACCAACATTTAGCATGTGGTACCGTTACACAGCTTCAATATGTTTCAGAGGAGGCGTGGCAACATAAAGTTTGGCAAACATGTGTGGGTATTTGTAAAAACAGCGACAACATTTAGCATGTGGTCCGCTCAAAGCAAAACATGAAGCTGTGAGCGGACCACATGTTGATTGTTGTCGCTGTTTTTACAAATACCCATACATTTTGATTATTGCCAGCCGGCTCTGAAGATGGCGTAGACCTCGGGTTCAAACGTCAACCCTGAGGGCGAGAATCTGAATAAAAGAAAATTTGGCTGCAAACGTCTTGTTATTTTTTCTGACTCCATCACCATTAAAATAAAGCTTCGACTCCTTAATTATAACTTTTAATAAAAAAAAAACTTCCGAAATGCAAAAGAACTCATGGATTCCAATAGAAATTGACGTTTCCTTTTTGCTTTTTTTCACTGATCTCAATTTTTTTTTTTTTATTCGATTGAAAATAATTAAGCAAATCCCCAAATACTCATCCGCCAATTCACTGATTTGAATGCTTTAAAAGGAAGACTTCAATCATTTTAACTTCAAGCATTTAACAGATTAGAAGGTAAAAGAAATACGAACATCCTCTTTTTCGAGAAATTAAATATAGCCACTCAAGGACCACCTGGTCTCTCTTGAAATTGAATTTTCGTCCTTTCTCTCTCTAATTTTTTAATTCGCATCAGATTAGAGCAAATTGAAATATTATTCTAAGCTCTAATCAGATGTTATCTAAATTTTATAATTCCTAATCCGAAAAGGAGGTGATTTAAGCTTATTTTACTTTTTCATCTAACTTGGATTGTTCTTAAAAAATAGACATTATCCTTATCTACTTGTTTGCTTATAAATCATAAATATTAACAAATCTATTTTGACGTTAGAACACGCTTACCTCATCAAAACCCACACATATTTGTGACCTTAGAATTTGAAAATTATTATAACTTACTTTGTAAAAGAAATAAGCAAAAGAAAGTTAGAGAGGAAGATCTATCAATAAAAAAAAGAAAGAGAAGCAAGATGAACAATTTTATAAAGCTAATAAATAACCATTTTGGATATGTAATGGATTTCGCGGGCACGTGTAAAAGAGAGTTGCACGATTGTGGTCTAGGTCAAGGAGAGACCCGTTGCAATCGAACCGCACCGTTCACCCACTCATTTAGGGCTTAAGCCGCCTTTTCGGATTAAGAATTAAAATTTTAGATATTATCTACGGGTTGCAATTTCAATATAATCTGACGCGAATTAATATGAAGGGAGGAAAAAATTAAGTATCGGTTATGATCAGGATAAGAACTGTTGTTCTCGGTTGGGTGCCTCCCAACAACATGTAAGGATAGAGATGTTCTTAAAAAATAATCCTAATTGTTGTATAGAAAGATTTTTTTACTCATGGAATTCATTTCCTTTTATCTTGATTGTTTTTGAATTTTTTTATTTCAAAAAAAAAAAATATATAGGACCCGCCTATATAGTATACTCTGGTAATCCTTGGCTTTATAACCTCTAACAGTATAAAATCACTTATAGGATTCATTATTATGAATTTGAAATTCCTACCGATACCCCCGTTTATTTATCCGAGGTGGTTTCGTGCACGAAGACACACATCTCACCCAACCGACCTCTGGCCGTAGCCATCTACCGGCACTCCGTGAAGATACATCATTTTCCACACGCCCGCACCAGGGACACACATTTTTCTTCTGGTCACTTTCGATCTACTGTGTGTGTCCCTGGGGTGGGCATGTATATCCCTGTGTGTCCCTAAAGGTTCACTATGCAGACCTGCTGCGGGCGTGTGCATCCCTCGATCATTTTAAATCATTTTAGAGGTCGTAGTTTGTGGAGGGAATCCTCCAGCTCCGGAGTGTAGCCTATCCTTTCGAAGAATGCTTCACTGAGAGGGAAACTTTTACGTAACCCTTCCTTAGTGCGGGATGTCTCAGCAACTCCCTTTCCTCGTAGATCTGTCTGAGGCCTTATAACAGAGGTTTAAGTTTCGTTTAACGAGGATGAAAGGGTAAGGAGAGTTCGATTCTCGTTTTGAGGGACATAAATTATACCTACTAATTACTGTACTGCAAGTTTATAGGCCTATTAAGCACCTTTTTTTAATTTGAATTTCCATGCAAAGTTCAACTCCCAGAATAGTTAGGTTGGTGGTGTGATCTCCAGGCGCCAGATCGCCATTAGAAAAAGCCTGCTTTAATGATCACACTGCCGATTGCGAAATGTGTTTTAAGATGAAACACTAAAATAAATGATAACAATAAATGAAATAAAAATTAGTTGAAGTATTAATTAATTACCTTTCACTTTCATAAACATTTTTATAACTATAAATAAACAAGTTCATTATCTATGAAAAAAAATTTCGTCCTACTTTACATGTCTATTTATTTTGAATAATTCTTTCTCTAGTAGAAAATCTTTAGGTAATTTAGAATCTAACCTTATTTATTTATTTTTTTTTTCTATATATTCTCGGCTGCCATTCCAGCCCTCAATTTTTATTCTCCATACAATTTTTTATAAACACAACATATAAAAGTATATAATTATAAAAAAACATAATAGAATAGATCAATTTTAGAATAGCATAATAAGAAATAAATGTCTATAGCCTTACTTTTTGCTCTGTATAGTTTGATTCTTTTTGAAAAGGGTTCGCCCACATATTACGTGATATGTGGACAAATTTTTGATAAAAGGATGTTATAAAAAAAAGCCTCTTTTATTTCGTTTTTCTTCTTCGACGTTTTGGTCCCTGATTGCAACCTTACTCAGCGCAAAACAATGTTACAAATTATATGATGATGCCATATATAAAGATTTTTGATGTGTGAAGAAAAGAATAGCAGCTAGACGGGCGTAGTCAGAGGAGGGCAAGGCCCCCCTGGCTTGTCCTGAAAATTTTTTATCTATTAAAAACAAATATATACTTTTCCAATTGGGATTTTTTTTTATATAAGGAAAATAATTAAAATTATATTTAATAAATAATTAATAATCTATGTTTATTTTAATTGCAACCCCCCCCTCGTCCCATTTATTAAGCCTTCTATACTGACGTTTCAGTCTTGGTGAAGATCATCCTCAGATCCTATATTGATAGCCTGCAAGCTCTGAGGATGGTCTTGACCAAGTCTGAAACGTCAGCATATAAGGTGTAATAAATGAAATATTATCTAGCTGCTATTCTTTTCTTCACATCAGATTATTATTCGGCTATAAAATCCACATCTTGTGATAAATATTTTTATAGATAATAAATTAATTATTGTCTAGGTATTTAGTAGAGGTTACGTTCTTGAAAAAGAAGCAGAAATACATAGATAACAATTAATTTGTTATCTATAAAAATCTGGTGTGAGTGAGTGAGTCTGACTGCACGCAACTTTCTCTTACCTTCGGGAATTAAATACAATTAAAAAAAAGTTTTTTCAAATATAATTTTTTTAAATTCCTTTCTTTGAATCTTTAAACGTATAATTGATTGGGGTGCCTCGCACTCTCGCTCTCACTTCCAATTCTGAGTATCGAAGCCCATCTGATGATGATCCTCTTGAGCTTTCAAAGTCATAAAACCATTAACATTTCATATTTTTCCCAGGGGATTTTTTTTTACCTTATGATTCTCTATTAATCAATGTAATAGAATTCAGATTGGGATTTTAATTAAAATCATCCTGAAGAAAGACTTTTTTTTTACTAAACAAGAATAAATAAAAAAAAAAAAAAAAACTTGGAATGATGATGAGAATTAGGAGAGATAAAAACCATTTTCTTGGAATTTATAAATACAAAGTGTCTGGTTTATTTCATCTCTCTCGTGTTACATCCTGTTTCCGGCAACCATTACGAGAATTTCATTCGAAATTTGAATATAAATCTTTTCTTTCTGGATTATTATTTAATAATAACCACTCAAGTTGATGATTATAATGATGATGATGATGATGATGATGTCAACAACGAAAAAAAAAAAAAATTTGCGTAGTCATTTGAAACATGACAGAAAAAAACTCCATTTTTGAATTTGTCCTAGTTATGATAATCGTGAAAATATTTTTTTACCTTTTTTTTTTTTACTTCAATTCAATTCAATTTATAACAGATGTTCAAGAAAATATATTTAATGTGACGATGGAATTAGAAGATTGAAAAGAATAATAGCGTGGTTGTTAAAAAAAAAAAATTGGACAATGGATAAACAGAGGGATTTAAAAAAAAAATTCATATTTTTGGTTTTAAAATTATTTTTTATCTTTTTGACTAGATTCAGGGCTAGTAGGCTCTAAACCATTTTCATTTATAGTGGAAAAGCAACCAATTTATACAAAATTTGCTAATTTTCTCTTGAAGGGTGGCGCTCGTTGAGATTAGTCAACCAAACTATTAATTTTTAAAATAAATAAATCATCTTTTTTTAATGCAAGGGGAATGAAACTGAAGAGGAAAAGCTACTTTTAAGATAAATTCACAGACACTTCCGACAGCTAAGCATTTTGGTTGTCTAAGCTCAAGGCTCTCGAGCACATCAGGCACCGACTATTTCTGCCACATGAAAAACACTATTTTTAACTTTTTTTTTGCGGGATGATTGGAACAAAAAAAATAAAAAGAAAAACTTTTAAATTGAATCACAAGCCCGAAGATGATCCCAATACAAGATCGAAACTTGTGCTCTAAATATATAAAATTACCCTGGAAAAAGCTCCATTTTCTTTTTCTTTCCCTGCCATTTACTGGCCAAAGTATTTCAAATTTTAAGTAAATTTTTTCTTACTGGCGTAAAGTAAATATTTTGAGATTTCAGCAGAAATTGCAATAAACAATTTTTTTAATAGCCTACAATTTATATACTTATTATAATACTTACTATATCCTCTATCTAAATTACCTCAGAACTCAAGAGGGCAAATAAAAAAAAAAAAAAAAAATTACTCCGATATATTTTATTTAATAAACATTTTTTAAGTGAATCTTAAAAGACTTAAAATGATGCAGTTTGATAGCTTATGTTTAATAGTTGATGAGCGAATAAAATGAAAAGAAGCTATTTTATGTTTCATTTATTAAGGCCCACTAGGCTGACGTTTCGGTCTTGATTAGGACCATCTTCAAAGCTAAATCACACAGAATATATGTTCATACTTTATATGATTGAATATTTATTTAAGTACCTATATTGACCGCCCCATAAGGTTTTTATAATTCATCTTATTTGTTAGAATATAATTGTAAATTTTCACAATAATGGCTAATGTATTCTGTGC
This sequence comes from Euborellia annulipes, assembly GCA_023213315.1. NCBI lineage: Eukaryota > Metazoa > Arthropoda > Insecta > Dermaptera > Anisolabididae > Euborellia > Euborellia annulipes. The sequence continues at coordinate 15,557 of JAKCPI010030351.1, forward strand.
GATTTAGCTTTGTTGATGGTCTTAATCAAGACCGAAACGTAGCCTTAATGAAAATACTATATACAATAGCTGCTATTCTTTTTATTATTTACTCATCTTAAAGATTTACTATCATCAATCTCAATAGTAATTAGTTTACAATTGATTCATAAGAATCAATCCAATCCATCTGAGTATTAATTTACTTACATCAAATATTTATTATCAATATTTAGGCCTACTTAATGTATTAATTCACTCTCTCTGCAATTTCTTTTATTTTTAATTTCTTATGTTAAGACTAAAAACCTGTTGACTAACAGATGATATCTTGATTATATTTTTCCGCATTTTTCTTTATTCACCATCTTCATTTATAAATAAGATTAATTATATATTCATTTATAATTTTGTGCAATTTATTTGTTCTGTTTGCGAGAGGTTATTGAGTTCTTAAACCTGAGAGAGGATCTGCCGATCTGCAGCAATCTCCTCAGGAATGCCTCGGAAATATATTACCAAGAAATTACGACATACCTATTTCTTTCTTTCTCTATCTTTCATCTCCCAAAAATTTTCTATAACTCGGAAATTCCTTCCATTTTTTTTTTTTTTTTAATTTACTAAATAAATAATAATTAAAAGTCTAAAAATAATTTTTACTAATTTATTTTTTTCTTTTCCAGGTAAGCAGCATCAACTCTTGACCCCGACACAGACCGCTCCAGATTTTGGTGAGTTTAATGAAATTGACAAATTATTTGAACGGACATCCTTTCTCGGGTGATTTCCTTTTCCACCAGGTGGCATAGGGCCTTAAAGTCTTATAGGGCTTCCCCTCTTCTCGGATTCTCATATTCATTATAGCTACGTTTTTCCCCTTCTTGAGTCTGCTAATAATAGAGCTGGTGTTCATTGGAAATATCTACCCGGTTAGTTCTTCGGCCGCGTTCTCATTTCGGGACATCCTTGAGGCCACGTGTCTGTTGCTGCACCGGCCTTTACCGTTGCATCTGGGCTTATTTTCCATTCCAAGGAAATCATCTTCACTCGAAATTATGTGTACGTAATTAACATTACTTGTACTAAACCCTTTCAGAAGAAGAAGAAGAAGCAATGCTCATCCGGAGTCTGTCTTCATTTCTAAATAAAATTCCATCAATTTGTGTCATAAGTCATGTCTTCTTCAACTTAGTAAATACAATCACAAGTAAATTGTTTGATAATTTATGTGAAAAATATTCTTCTTAAGAAATAATCATACGGGTGGCCCTAGGACATTTTCGCCTAACTCCACTCATCCATTTATTTGCAAATCACTAGTTTTTTTATTAAGATTAAATTTTTAGAGAAGTTGTTGTTGTTGATGTTATAAGTTTGTCCGAAACGTCTTCTTTCGGGATTTGGCATTCTTTGCTGCTCTTTTCCAACTTGATTACATTTTATATTTATGAAAAGTTTATTTAGCATAAAGTAAGACCTTTTATTTTGTCATCACTTCTAAAAAAATTTTTTATCTTCAATATCTACAGATAGATGTGAATCCTACTAGATTTAAATTGGATTTAGGAGCCTTTGCAGCCAAGAAAATAAAAAAAAACAAACTTTTATTTAATTGCTAATCGTCGACGTTTCGGTTCCAAACCATCCTTCCTCAGGACGATTAATTAGAATACAAGATTAACAGTATTATATTTAATTATGATTTCAAATTATACAATATTTATTTAAGCTGTATGTATTAAGAGCGAGCAAGTCACTCTTAATTAAAATTAAATAAAATTAAATTAATATTGTATAATTTGCAATGGAAATTAAATATAATACTGTTAATCTTGTATTCTAACAATTAATCGTCATAAAAATACCTATTATTAACTTTAAAAATTAAGCCCTTTCATAATTATACTCCCTTTCATTCACATTTTTTATTTCAATTTGCTTGACCTCCGAAATTCTTTTGCCTGTTAAATTCTTACTTTTAAATTTGAATATTTCCCCCTGTTATTCAATCTGTGATGTTGAACTGAAGAAGATCCCAAACCTTTCGAAGCAGGTGGTCTCATTGGTTTTCGGTTACAAGCCCTTATTGCCCATCAACGCCTAATAACCACCTATTAACCAAAGGGATCAGGTCAACCTAGGCGGCTCTTTTTTTTTTTTTGCTCTCTAATGAAAATATTACCCTCAATTGGGACCTAGAAAAATAAATAATTTTACGCTAATGAAGTGAATGAACTTGGTTTATTGAACTCAGATGATTGCGAGTCCGCATTCTTTCTACAATGCATTCCATTTGGAATAATCTTGAATCAGACTGTGTTTAAGGGATGATGAAGCCCCGGAGCTCAAGAATTCCAGCGATTAATAATTTCTCACATTCCTTTTAGACACTAAAGACTATTTCAAACGCTCAGAGACCAGTTTTTTTTTTCTTTTTTTTATTTCGTAAAATTGTTGCGAAAGAGGGAGTACTAAGAAAAAACTTAAAAGACCTTCAGCTGACTATCATAGTAGACTATTAAAATCAAAAAAATTGTTTCTGAAAACAAATAAAAATAATGATTAAAATAATTAGTTTTTATGCGTTTTCTTTGCAACTAATGAAAGCATTAACTCCATCCGTCTGTCTATCCGTCATTAGGCTTTATAGATAAATTTAAATTCGAGATGCCGTTTTTTTACTTTTTCTTACCACTTTACACTTGTACTTCACAAGAAAGAGGAAAAAATCTGGTGTGACCACAACTTTTCCTTACATTCGGCAATCGAAAGTTGTGTTCTGTGCTTGTCAGACCAGATTTTTTGTGTCGACATATATTTAGTTCCCGAAAGTACGGTACATTTGAATTCAAGATGTAAAAATCTGGTGTGACTGGCGCACAGCACACAACTTTCTCTTACCTTCGGTAATCGAGAGTTGTGTTCTGTGCTTGTCACACCAGATTTTTTGTGTCGACATATATTTAGTTCCCGACAGTACGGAACATTTGAATTCAGATGTAAAATTTATAAGTAGCCAAGGGGCTTAGAGTAGTTGGTAGCGTCTCCTTCTATACCGAACGTCTCGGGTTCGGATCCCAGGAGTCCGATAATTTAAGGCATTTGGATCCAAATGACTTAAATAAAATGCCTGGACCCCCCAATTGATATATTAAACATACTGATTATCGTAAAAGTCTTAAATGGCCTCAGTTGCCGAAAAGACTGTGTGAATGTGTGTGTGAATGTGAGGGTGAATGAGAAAAAAGTGTGAATGTTTTGAAAAAAAAAAAAAAAAATTTATAAGTATGGAAAAATATTTATATTTTGTTACCATGGCAACCATTTCTCCTATCTTCCCTATGAAATACAAGAGTAAAGTGGTCTTCAGAAGATTTCAATTGCAAAATGAGAATATACATTTTAAAGAGCATCTAAAAAATAATTGATTTTTGAATTTAAAAAAAAATCGTTGGAGCAAATTTTGAGAAAATCGAAAAAAACTGAAAAAGTACATCAGTAAAGTACTAGTACTCTTTGGCTGATTTTGATTAAAAGCTTATTTTTCCGGTCCCGGGGGGTGTTTAACTTAAATATAAAATTTCAACCACCTAGCTCAATTCCTTCATGCTTAAAATTGAACACACACCCACACACACACACACCCACACACCCCACAGACAGACCATGTCGCGAAAACCACTTTTTTGGATTCAGGGGACCTCAAAACGTGAAGATCCATCAAAATCTCGACATCGAATTTTTGACATGAATCCAATACTTTCTCTCTATATATATATTACATATATACATAGGTAAGAGAAAATAAAATTTATACACAGAAAATATTTATATTTTGTTACCATGGCAACCATTTCTCCTTTCCTTCCTATGAAGTACAAAAGTTAAGTGGTCTTCAGAATATTTCAATGGCAATATGAGAATATTCATTTTAAAAGAGCATTTAAAAAATAATTGATTTTTGAATTAAAAAAAAAATCGTTGGAGCAAATTTAGAGAAAATCGAAAAAAACTGAAAAAGTGCATTAGTAAAGTACTAGTACTCTTTGGTCGATTTTGTTCAAAAGCTTCGTGTCACGTCCCAGGGGGTGCATAACTTAAATATAAAATTTCAACTTCCAAGCTCTTTTCGTTCTTGAGATATTTTGTCCATAAACACACACACACACACAGACAGACCATGTCGCGAAAACCACTTTTTTGGATTCAGGGGACCTCAAAACGTGTATATCCGTCATCGAATTTTTGACATTATTCCAATACTTTCTCTCTCTATATATTAACATATATAGAGGTAAGAGAAAGTAAACGTATCAAAAATTATCCAAAATATTCTTAAATTTTCTCAATTATTATTATCGCAATATATATTTATACTATTATTTTACTAGTTATATTTAAAGTAATAAAATTATAGTTAATTATAGGTACATTTGAAAAATAAATATCAGTTAGCGAAATTGTTAATCGTTTATATCATGAGAGATTAAAAAAAATTATTTCTTCTTAAAAAAAGGAAAATTAAAAAAAAAAAAACCTTGATTATTTAGACAAGTATAACCCGAGTAAGTTGAAAAAAATTTAATAATACAATAATTATTGGTTTAATCCTCTATAATGGAAAAAAAAATATTTTTCAATTCATATATTTTTCTAGATTTAAATTATACAATTAAAATATTACAAGTTATAATTTATTCCTTTCTCCTCCTCTTTAAAAAAAAATCTTTATCTCTATAATCTGCAAAAAAAAATCCCCGGTTGGGTACTTGTGGTGCTTCCGTGTAGGAGAGAGGAGCACACGCCAAGACTTGTTTATCTTTAGCTATTAAATCAACAACTCGTCCCCGAGCTATAAACGATGCTTACACAAAAAGTACATTTTTTTTTATTATTATTATTTAAATTAAAAAAAAAAAAGTCCTGAAGCTAAAATTCAACTAAGCTTAATCCGTTTTACTCTCTACCTTTTAAGTTTATAAATATTTAATAATAACAATTAAATCCCCACCTGATAGCTAGAGCTTTAAGAATGTACTAGTGTAGTGTATAGTACATGGTTTATGGTGAAATAATTTTAAATTTGAAAAGGTAAAATAAAATCATCTGAACCAGATTTTACGTTTTACCTTTTCGGTCATTAAAATTATTTCACTATACACCATATAGGCTACTTACTATACCATATACTTAAAAGCTCTATCTATCAGGTGGGGGACTTAATTGTGGCGCTCATTGTACAGTAGGCACCCCCCCCCCACCATATAAGTTTACTCTTGTAATTATTTCATTGATTATTTTTTTACGTACGTAAAAATAAATATAAACAAAACTTGCATCAGGGAGGAGGCGCATTTCTCTTAAAATTTATCTATTTCCTATTTCAAATTTCCTTGTTTATTTATATTTATTTATTAATATTCTTCAGGTAGTCCGATGATTTTTATGCTTGAATTACTTGGATAGTAAATAATATATATATGGCCCAATACAATTAATTGTTTCAAAAAAAATCCAGGGGAATCTCTAAACACCCATTCCTTGTCTGACCATTTTGCGAGACCTACATATATAGACCTAGGTAAGAGAAAGTAAAAAAAATGAAAAAATTTATTCCACAAATGGATATACAGTAGTTTTTGATTTTAAAATTTCACGGTCTCTTCTGTTGTCATATCGTCATTTTCATTGTTGTTGTCCTCACCTTGTCCTCTAGATTAGAAAATAAGGACATGGTTACTCGAATAGTGTACACTGTTTTAATTTATTCAAATTTTACAACAATTTGTAAATTTATTCATTATTAAAATTTCACAAATTATTGACGGCATTATTATAAATTTAAGGCTCTAACAGACAGAACGCGAAATTCGCGTCGCTCAGGCTACGCGCGTATTTCGCGGCGAAAGCGTTTTGCTAAGCCACACAGGAAGCGTAATCTGGGCGTACGATCGGTATTGTGTATATGTTTCAACAACCTTTATTTAATGAATTTATAAATATTTTATAAATAAAGTATTATATTACGAAAGAAATAGAATATCATTGGAAAATTAGATTTTATTTAAATCTTATTTTATTAATGATAACTTTGATTAAATATTTTTCGAGGCTTGTAAATTAGAATAAGATAATACTATTCAATTACATCGATTCGGACTTTTACTAATCATAGATTGGCTGCCAACAAAAAACATATTTTATTATTCACTTTTATTTAGTTAGAGGCGAAAAAACAAGTGTTTTAACTCTATAAGTTTTTTTATTTCATTACTCATCTTGATGATTCGCCTGTTCGCGCGAAGGAGTTGTAATTTTGTACAACTCGAAAAAGCTGTCGCGCGAAAGAGAGCGTTTACGCCGCGTAAGTTCGCCCCCTGTGTGACGGGGATGATACAGTCTTGCCTTATACAACATTTCGCGGCCTTTCGCGGCGTTGAAAAAACGCCAAGCGACGCGAATTTCGCGTTCTGTCTGTTAGAGCCTTTAAAGATCATTAAACAAATCCACTTCATCTTAATAGGAAAAGTATAAAGAATTTATTTCTTCTTTTTATTTTTTATCTTTATGACGTTTTAATAAATTCTCAATTTTATCATTGGTCAAATTAGTCCTTAATAGCCATTTTAAGATTCATATAAATGGTTAAGCTCATGTCGTAGAGGATGTTTAACATTGGAGTTTATCTTAAAAAAAAAAAAAAAAAAAAAAAAACGGTGCGTTTATCTCAATTCAAATTAATGACAATAAATTCAACTTTGCATATGATGATGCCATCTATGAGTTTGCCTCAGTTACACGCACATATATAAATAAAATACAAATACAAAATGGATCCTTTGCTTCGATATTTTTTTTTTATATACTTATATATATAAACAATAACAAATAAAATCGCCCTTTAAGGCGACTTGAATGCCGTCTTGTCCCGTTTTCCACCTCCACGCCCTCTTAAGATATTTATATCTTTGCCAGATGGCTTTCTGGTTCTTTTTCTTTTCTTTTATTTTCATTTGTCAGCAGTTTTTTTTTTTTATTTTTTACTTCAAGTTTCCTCACTTTAGTCCAAAAAATTAATAAATTTGAAATTCATGCATATCTAAAATATTTTTTTTTTTTTTTTTTTCACCACAATTAAAGAAAAAAATTTACATCTTAATAATGGAATTAATCATGTCAAACCATAAATTTTTTTTTTTAATTAATACAACTTGCTATCGGCTGTCAATCTCTTGTTCACGCAGTTTTTTTTTTTTATCACACTGTGATTTTTACATTGATTTGTAATCGGAGGTTGTTGTGACAGAGTGGGGGCAAATATTTTTTCTTGTGATATTTATTTATATTGACAGAACACTGAACTTCGATCGTAGGGGTAGCATTGAACTGTATTTACTGTTGAATCGGGCGTAAACAATGCGGTTAGTTCTGTTTTTATAATTTTTGATCCAATTTTTTGAATGATTAGGTGATGAATCACGAAAACACTTTTGTATCGTAATTTTTTAATAAGTAGCCTATTAATTAGTGCTGACTCTTCATTATGTTAGGAAAAATGAAAAACATCTGGTGTGACTGGAGTACATCAGTAAAGTACTAGTACTCTTTGGCTGATTATTGTTCAAAAGTACGTGACTCCATTTGAATTTGCTAAGATCTTTTGTGCCAATATTTAGACTGGGGAATAAACAGGACCAGCCAAAATTAAAAGTTCAATTTACTACAATTCAATGAGGGTCATTACGGGTGAATTTTATTTACCCATCTTCACTCCTTCAAAATTGTTAAAATCCCGGAGTTGGTCGTTAGGGCAATACATGTAAATTTATTTCCCAAATACACTTATTAAAATCTCTAAAATCAAACTAAATACTGTAACTTTATGCATTTTGACAGATAAGCAGCGATTTCTTCTCCACCATTGTGGATTTTCTAAACCTTTTTGGAAATAAAATATAATTTTCATCTAATTATATTTTCACTGATTGGAATGAATCTTCCATTTATTAATACTCAGTACTCAGTAATTTTTGCTATCTTTTATTCTTTCTTCATGTCTTTAAATTGTTCTCCAAAAACGTTTCCAATTTCATTTCTCATTCCATGAGGGCCAAAATTCCGTTTTTTTTTTTTTTTTTTTTTTAACTTTAAGTTAAAACTTTCTCTTATCTATACATATATATTATATATATGTATATATAGAAAGAAAGTACCGTATTGGATTTATGTCAAAAATTCGATGTCGAGTTTTTGTTGAATATACACGTTTTGAGGTACCCTGAATCTTAAAAAGTGGTTTTTTCAACATGGTCAGTCTGTCTGACTTTGTGTGTGCATGAAGGAATTGTGCTAGGGGATTGAAATTCTTTTTTATTTTTTTTATTTTTAGATGTTTTTTAAAATATATATTCTTATTTTGCCATTGAAATCTTTTGAAGTCCACTTTACTCTTGTACTTCATCGGAAAGATAGGAGTAACAAAATATATTTTCCCTCTATTTTACATCTTGAATTTTAATATATTGGCGGAAACTAAACATATGTCGACACAAAAAATCTGGTGGGATAAGCACAGAACATAACTTTCTCTTACCAAAGGTAAGGTTATGTGCGACCAGTCACACCAGATTTTTTTTTTTTGGGAAGTTTTTTTATTTATTTTTTTTTTTATAAAAAAAAAAAAACATCCACATTTTTTAATTATTTTTTTTTTTAAAAAAAAATATTCCCCATTTAAAAAAAAAAAAGAACTTTCGTTTTGCTCCTATCTAATTTATTTACAATAAATATAATATTTGTGTACTTTCAAATTTTTTTTTGTTGATTAGATGAAGAGCCAAATAGGCTAGCAGATAATTTTATTTTTAACAGCTTGCCAGATACAAGGTCATTGCGCTATTTTAGGCGCGGGTTTCAAGGGCCCGGGTTCGATCCTCGGGCAAGGCAATCAGGACATCCCACGGACTCTCCAATTAAGTAGTCTTACTGAAAAACAGTTGACCATTCATCTTGATTGTGGTCCATTCCCCAGGTGCATTACCACTACTCATTAGGACCTATTAAGCGAGTTATTCACTCATATCACTACAAGTTAAAAGAGAGGGGAGGATTGATTTATTTATCAATTTACTTTCTTTGACATTTAAATTATTGATGTCTAATTTTGTCTTTTACTCTTGTTTTAGTTTTTTGTTTTGCATATCAAAATGATTTATTTACTCGAAAGATAATAAATTACGTTTCTTATCAGAAAATAAAATCTTAAGGTGGGGCGTTTGGCTATCTATATTTATTTCTTAAGAAAATTTTTTACCTCCATTACTTAACAAACGAGGGTTAATATTTATAAAGACTACTTTCTTATAACTCTATAGATATTATATATTAGAAAAATTCGTCTGACGATAATTTTTTACGAGTTTAAGCTCTGTACCAATTAATCGAAAAATCTAATTGAGTTGGTCATCTTGGTTGCCTATCTTCCAGTAAACAAAAAATAATTTTTTCAAAAGGATGTTGAAAAAAAATTCATTTTGTGTATTTAATTTTTTAATCTTTTTAAACTTTTCGTATTTGGTCAAAGCCATCTTTTTTTGTTACAAAAAAAATCATTTTAAGGCTTTACGAATCATTTTAAAAGACAGTCTTTCTGTTACCAAAGGTCTAGGGTTCGAATCCCGATGCGACAAATTTATTTCAATTGGATTGGTAGCCAACCCAATTTAAATAGAGACGGGGTCTAAATGGCCTTCGATACCGAAAAAGACCTTAAATGAAATTTAAAAAAAAATCTCATTGTTTATTGAAGCTTTTGTAATTTGTATTTTTATTATTATGGGAGTTTTAAATTATAGACCACATTTTGTATTAATTATTTATATAAATACTGTACGTTTCGATTACTTATTCTGCAGTTGTTTTCAAGCACTTGTTCCGACTCAAGTGATAACCTCTAAAGTCCATCCAACTACGTGAAGTTAATAACATTTTATATGCAATGTAGATAGCATATATACACTCATCTAACTTTATGGGAATAATGTATATAATTTTTTAAGTTGTTGCGGGGTATGGAGATTGGAGTTGGTTTCTTCTTCCCAACTCCAATGATATATAATTGTTTAATTAAACACTCACAGCTTTGTTAGATATATAATTGTTTATTTTTGATAAGAATATATCGTATTTATTAAAATTCGAACGATGTTTATTTTTTTAGGTCAGTGGAAAGGTGTAGGTTCCCTTATGGCTATTTCCTGAACTCTTGTAATCTCTCTTTATGTGTTTATCTTGATCGATGGAAGCTTATGATAATAGAGTATTAAAGTTGCGGATGTTGTTTATAAATGTTGTTTAAGAATAACAACCAAATCTTGTTGTATCTTTGAATTTTTTTTTTCTAATACTCATATAAAAATTGGTATTTAAAAAAAGATGTGCATACTTTCTCATTGATTTTTTATTTTATTTTATTTTTACTAAAATATTTTGTTATAGGAAATACAATTTTTTGAAAATTTCTCTCTTTTTTTGTATCATTTTGATATAAACATTTTTCTGATCAAACAATTTTCATTTTTTCTTCAACCTATAAATGTGAATGATGGAATTACCAATTTTTACTTTTTACTTTCTCTTACCCTATATATGAATTATATAATAGAGAATTGCGATCATGTCGAAAATTCGATGTCCAGATTTTGATGGATGTTTTGAGGTTCCCTGAGTCTAAAATAGTGGGTCCTGCAAATTGGTTTGTCTGTGAACAAAATGTCTCAGGAACGAAAAGAGAGAAGGTTGCAATTTTTTATTTAATTTAGGCACCCCCCTCCCAAAGTTGAAAATAAGATTTTGGACAAAATCCGCTAAAAAGTACTAATACTTTACTGATGTACTTTTTTAATTTTTTGCAATTTTCTCAAAATTCGCTCCAACGATTTTTTGATTAAAATTCATAAATCAACTGCTGTGACAAGCACAGTACACAACTTTCTCATACCAAAGGGTAAGAGAAAGTTGTGTGCTGTGCGACTATCACACCAGATTTTTTAAATTGATTTTCCTGATTCAGAATAAATTATTCTTAGTGTTCTTGTAAAGACAAAATTTAACAAAAAAGGGCGCTAGAAACATTATCTTAATTATTTAACAGTTCCCATCTAATTTTCTTCAACGTTAAAATCCAAGTCCACCTTTGAATGATTCATACTCTCTAACATCTACCCTCCCTTCGGTTCTATTGTTAACCAATGGTCCCTAATTTTCCCTCAAAGGTCTTAGGGGTGTGATTTCACGATTTCCGTCCAGAACATGATCTGTGTGATAAAAACAATAATATTTTAAATTTCGGACATTTTTCAAGAAAATAATTCCTAGACATATGTTGCGTTTTTTTTTTTTTTGTTTGAATGACTCACGCTGGCTGGTTAAACATCTTAAAGTTTGGTCCCCTTCTAATGAAATTGGTAAACACTTGATGTCGCCAGGAAAGCTCTCTTCTAAGGACAAAAGAAGAATATTCCCAAACAAGTGCATGGCAAAGAGAAGAGTGCGTGGGCGGAGGCGTAGGCCTCAAACAACAGGTTCTCAGAGGACGCAGTACGAAGGGCAAAGGGCAGAGGAACTCGCATTCTCTTTACATTCAGATCGACTTTACGATTAATTTTAAACATATCAATTTTCTTTGAAATATAAAAAAAAAAAGATATAACCTTGGATAATCTCGCCTCCACGCATCGAGATCATCTTCAGAAGATAAAAAATAAAACATTTCTAACACGAAAATCGTTGAGGAAGGCTAAATGCAATTTTTTACTTTAGGAATTATTAAGTTAATAACCAAAAAACTTAATTAACGTTCCTTGAAACCTAATTTAACTCTAACTCTCTGCTTATCAAGTCAAATCTTTCCTCAATAGAAGATGGGGCGGATGCATAGAGGGTGGAGAGTGAAACATTTTGATGAAAAACTAGCCTACTAATTATTAAGAGTATAAAAAATATATTAAAATATCTTCATCTGTGAATTTTTTTTTATAAAATTTTTCATAGATGTAATAAAGATTTTACTAGATTAATCAAATTTTTTATGAACCTGAAAAATCCTCATTTGTAAAAAAAAAAAAAAACTACAATAATTATTGTAGTTGTGGCTGTTGAGTTGTATCAAGGAAGGTTGCAGGAGCAGAGAGACTGGCATCCAAATTTTTTTCTTTAAATACTAATTTTTTTAATTTTAAACTGGTAACCGTTGACTCTAGTTGAAACATTATGTTTTAATGAGAGAATTAAATTCAAGTACACTAGGTTTTTTGTTTCAATTATATATTTATTTAATATTAACACTTTATACGCATTTCGACACAATATTGTGTGTGTCATCTTCGGAAGTGAATTACATACTGATTGTATGTACGGTAACAGTCATCTTCGGAAGTGAATTATATACTGTTACATTCAGTATGTAATTCACTTCCGAAGATGACATATGGTGTCGAAATGCGTATAAAGTGTTAATATTAAATTAATATATCATTGAAACAAAAAACCTTGTGTGCTTGAATTTAATTCTCTTATTAAAACTATTTTTTTTTTTAAATATATAATATATATTTTCTTTTAATATAGATGGCCTCTATCGAGACCGAAACGTCGACCCAAGGGGGGGGGAGGTAAAGGGGGTAATTACCCCCCCCCCCCCCCGAGATTCGAAAAAATACCTTTTTTTCGCAAAAAAATTTATTTTTAATGTAAAATTTTTAAAATTAATACTTAAAAAATTTGATGTGTATTTATATTCTGGCAAACAAGTACAGAATGCGCTTTTAAATTACGGAAATTAAAAAAAAATAGTGTGCTGTGCGATGAGTCACACCAGATTACCCCCCCCCCCCGAGAAACACCTCTGGATCCGCCCTTGCGTCGACCCAATAAAATATTTAAAGGAAAAAATTTGGCTGCAAGTCTCTGCTCCTGCAATCTTCCTTGTTAATTTATTTCATTATCTGGGTCTAACAAAAGCCATTTTCAGAGCTGTAAAAAAAGACATTTATTATTAAACACTTACAAATATTTTTAAGAATCGAAGGGGTCAGCTGCAGATAGTGCTAACCCACAATTATGACAGCACCATCAAATGAGCAAATGTTACATTGGGCGCCACAAGTGCCTAATCTGCTCGAGAGTGGAGCCTTGAGCTTAGTCAACCAAACCAATATTTTTAAAATAAATAAACCATCGTTTTTTAATGCAAATGAAGCTACTTTTCACACTTTTTTCTCATTCACACTCACACTCACACACACATTCACACAGTCTTTTCGGCAACTCTGGCCATTTAAGACTTTAGACGATAACCGTTGTAATTAATATATATTGGGGTTTCAGGCATTTCTGAAGCTACTTTTAAGATAACACTTCTGAAAGCTAACCATTTTGGTTGCCTAACCTCAAATCTCCACTTTCGGGCATATCAGGCACTTGTGGCACTCACTGTACTAGTTGTACAATTTGTTTCTCAGCCTTATATTGCCTAAAAGTAAAATCTTTATTACATTTATGAAAAATTGTATAAAAAGACGAAGATATTTTACTAGGCCTATATTTTTTACCTTTTAATAATTAGTAGTTTTTCAACAAAATGTTTCCCTCCTCACCCTCTTTCTCTCATTATGTTAGCATCCGCCACCCTCTATTGAGGAAAGATTTGACATAAAAGCTTTTAATTGTTCTGTCATTCCATTCTTTAATGTTACTTTTAGCATAAAGCCTCCGTCATACAGACATCCTCAAAACACTCCTTCATTCCATTTGTCTACAAATATTTATTTTAAAATGAAAAAAGCAATTCATTTAAAATTATATAAATATTCAAAAGCTATTTCTTAATGACTCCTCGAGAAGATGAATTATTTTATCTCGGTAATTAATTACTATGTGGAAGAGAAAAGGTGAATGCGTCTGGCCAAGTGGTTTTCGGGTTGTGTTCCTCCCCCCACCGTATTTGGGCTCTTTTTTTCGATATGGCACTTTGCCCCTCTTCTTCAAGTCAAGAGAACCGCTGCAGTTTGTCTTTCAAGATGCCGACGACTGGAATTCCAAAAGCCTGCGCTCCAGAGAATAAGGAAGGCCTCGTGGATATTTGTTATCAAAGAATTTCAGAAGAAAATTAGCTATACATAAAGAAATATTTTTGATATTTTTTTTTATAATTAACGAAAATGAAATGCAAATTTGTTATTTATTTGGAATTGTCAAACTTTAATATCAGGTCTCAGTAAAAGTCGGTCGGTTTCGGTTATTTTCTCTGTTTAAGTCTTTAGGCCATATAGACTTTAACGATGCACATTATATTAAATACGACATAGTCCAAATGATTTAAATAAATATTCATTGGACTGCCTTCGATCCGAACCCGTGCTTCATGGGTTTAATTAAATATACAATTTGCCCTCGAGCCTTGGTTTAGTGGCTCGCATGGTCGCCTTTTATACCAAGGGTTCGCATCCCGTCTCATGCGACAATTTATTTCAATTGGATTAGCTGCCAATCCAGATGAAATAAATAGAGAAGGGGTCTTATTGGACTTCATTATCGAAAAAGACCTTAAATGAAATAAAAAAAAAAATACACAAATTAAACACTAGTCTATTTGTTTTAAAGCTTTTATTAATTATTTTATTTATTTTTTTTATAAAAAAAACACCATGCTTTTTTCCCATTTACACTCACACACATACACACGGTCTTTTTCGGCAACTTACGCCATTTAAGACTTTTTAAGATACCCGTTATTTCTAAATACATCTATTGGGGGTCCAGGCAGAAAATTTAAATCTTATCAATAAAGACATTTGTCAACATCTCTAACCTTTCGGGCACGTGTGGGAGGGGGCTTTGGTTTAATTTAATTTTTTATATTCTTCTATTTGATTATTTTTTATTTTGATTTTTTTTTATTACAATAATAATTACTAAATCCCTTTCTTTATACTCTTGAAATTAACAAAATCCTAGTTTCTAGGATATCTTAGAGCTTTAATAATGCATTATTATCATGAGCTTTTTTTTCTCTATGGAACATGATTGAAATTTTTTAATCAAAAAAAAAAAAAAAAAAAAAAAAACATTAGGAAGTGTCCTCTATTTAAGGAGGATGGATGGATGCTTTTAGGATTTGGGTGGGGGTCGTAATTAAACACTTTGGGGGGACCGGCGCCCAGGGGGAGGGGGGAGACATGGGCCTCAGGGGCCCAACTGCGGTAGGTCCGCTGTTCTCTCTCTTTCAATAGCACACCTCCTCACTTTTCACAAATTCCGCCGGCTCCGCTCTTTTGTTCGATTGTACCAAATTCCCAAAAAAAATTTTAACATCCAATTGTCTCCCTACCTAAATGAAATTACGGCCAAAAATACAAATATCAGAAATAATAAATATCAAATACATAAGACGTCGATTTAATTGACCGATCCGTTAGTTTGCGGAATTTCAGTTTAATAAATTGAATGTCGAAATGACTCCGTCATTTACAAACTAACATACAATAGTCGATCATAAAAACAGAGGAAAAAAAAAAAAAAAAAAAAAAAAAAAAGAAAATAAGTTAGTAATTTGTGCGAACAAGATGATATAGAGAGGGCAAAAACCGTTTGGGGAAAGGAGAAGGGACTTAAAGGGACGAATCGGAACCAATCGGTAACGAGACGATGATTTGTCTTCCGGAGATGATCCTCTCATCATCAGCCACTCAGGTTTTGACCCCGCTTCCCCCTCCATAGTTCCATAGCTAAGCTAATAATACTTGAAACTTTCTAAAATCAGGTTACATTCCGAAGATAGCTCTAATTATTTTTTCATATTATGCTTACTTACATTTTTTATCTTCTTAAATTTTTTTCGTTAAATTATCTATTATCTAGAAATTCATGTTTAAATCTTGATTTTTTTAAATGTATTATAAGATTACATTAATAATTATTCAAAACCATTTTTTAAAACCATATTATTAATAATGACTCTGAATTTCA
>JAKCPI010030352.1:0-24835 GCA_023213315.1 Euborellia annulipes
AAAAAAAAAACTCTAAATCTAACCTCCCTCTCTAACCTTTCTTCTCTTCTCAGCTCAATATCTTAAACCCTGATATATTTGATATTTTTTTTTCTTCCTAATGGTCAAAGTGGTCTTTTTGTTACTACCTTTCTTTCTTTTCTCTAACCTCCTGCTTTTTATATTAAATGCATTATATTAGAGATAAAATATCAGAGAGAAATAGAGAGGGACTCAAGACCCTCCCCTACCGAAGAAAATACTTATTTCAAGGGTGTTTTATTCTGAATTTATAATAGAAACGAATGAAATATTGAATGTTAACTGATAAGATTCTTTTCTATCAGAAAGGCTTTTAACATAAATGGAAAAATATTGGACCTTGTCAAAATGTATAACATCAATAGGGTTTCATATTTTTTGTTTATTCACATCTTATTTCTTTTATCGCTTTTTTTTATTTCCTATTCGTTTTTATATGTCTGGTTTTATTAACGATAAAATCAGATAATATTTGTCATGGGTAATAACAATTTTTCTATTAATCAAAGATATGTGTTTGATCAGGAGACAGGGTGCTCTCGTTTCTCGTTCTTTTTAGTCCCACAAAAGCCGGTGATGGAGTTTTTTTTTTTTTTTTGTTGGAGCCGGAAGACCATGTGACTTTGATCTTGGCCTCGGTTATTTAATTTGGCCGGTCCATCTGCTTGAACCGATTTGATTGGCGGTTTGCGGTCGAGTGTTTGCAGAGGGGCCTCCGAATCAGCGATAGATTTCAATTAGATTGAGTTTATTTACTTAGAAGATATATAATTATATGAAAGGTTTATTTACAGCCTGGCTGTCGATTGATAGGCCAGCCAAGTGGTCCCTTAGGAAGGAAGGGCTTGAGCCTTTCGAGGACCTTCGCTGCTTTGTCTTTTTGACCAGCGGTTAATCAGAAAAATAAATTAAACTCGGAAATTGAAATTGTAATGAATTAATAAAATTTTCATTCGACGTAGTTTATAAACAAGACAAAAGTCAATTCCTTAGAGAGGTGATTTTTAATTAATGTTTTTATACTTTTCAAAGTACTTTAAAATTAAATAAGGCCTTATTGTTAAGCTACTCATTAAGAAGCTTGTAGAGCTTAAATTTACTTATTTAATAAATGAAATATAACTTTTACCTAATTATGATAGATTAAATAAAGTAATATTTCTAGTTTTAGATTAGATATGTATATAGACTACTTGTTTATGTATATTTACTACTTCTTCTCTTTATTTTTAAAATTCCTTTGTGAATTAATTAAAAAACATATGATGTAGAGCGTGATGATGCTCAGGCTCCCGGGGACTTTAACTTAATTGTTTTTAATTTATTCTATTTATCTCTCTGTTGGGTTGTAGGCGCCCGCGTAAGTCTTGTGTGTGTGTGTGTGTGTATGCCGTATAAATATATTAGAAAAGTTGCCGCATGTTCTAACCGTGGTTGTGTGTCCCTGAAAACAATGTTCTTGAAGAGTTTTTCTTGGTGCGTTGTCGTCGTCGTCGTCGTCGTCCTTCTCAGTTGTTCTGGCCAAGTTGTCATCGGGGCGCCATTTCCTGGAACGTTTCCCACAGGAACCTGGACTCTCCCCCGGGAATAGAAAGGAAGAAGAGGCATCCTTGTTACTAGTGAATTTCACCCCTCTACTCTACTATTTATGCGCAACTCTTAACAAGCGTCGTTCACAATTCGTCCAACTCCAGGAAAACTAACAAAAACTTAGATATTTTTAACAATAAATGTAGCTTTTTTTTGTTTTCAAATAAATAAAAGATCCATATCAAGGAGGGGGAAATATAATCTATAATTTTTTATTAATTAAATTAATCACTCTTATTAAATAATTTACGATCTATCACAATTACATTCAACGCCAGTCAAATTTAATTTATTTATTAATATTAAATTTGACTGGCGCTGAATGTAATTGTGATAGATCGTAAATTATAAATAAATGTCTATCGAAGAAGGTTTACTATTGACTAAACCCTAGCCATGAAGATGGTCGCATATTCGACCGAAAAGTCGCTGTGGGTTTGATACCAATAAAGAAATAATAATAGCTGCTTGGCCTTTTTAATCATCCTTCTTTAAAATTTTGGTTATGAAAAACCTAGTTTTGAGAAAAATGAGTTTAAAGTCTTGTTTTTTCAAATTTTTTATATAAAATACATCGATTCTGATGAATCGAATATTTTTTCATCATATAAGATGAAGAGCTAGATAACCGGAATCAGTAATAAAAAAAAAAATCGATTTTTTGAACTTTTTTTAATCGGCACTCCTGAAAATTTAGCTCAGTGAAGATTTGGTACCTTTACATCACATACAAATCTCTAATTTTGGAAAATTTTATAGTCTTTTTCAGTATCTATGACCATTTTGATTCCGTCTCAATACCTGGTATGTATTGAATGGTAGTCAATTGAAATATATTTTTGGGATGGTAAGCAACTTTCTGCCAGGGGCGTATATAAGGGGGGGGACGAGGGCCCCCCTCCGAAATTTCCCAAACACATACATATATAGGAATATACAGACATCAGCGCAACAAATATTTCCGCAGGATGGAAAACTTTGGTTCCGCAAAAGAAAAAATGTTCCGCAAAAAATTTCGTGTGAAAAAAAATTTAGTTTCTTAAAAAAAAATTTTCCGCAGAAAATTTTTTTGAGTTCAGGCCCCCCCCCCCCCCGAAAAAATTTCTATATACGCCCCTGCCTTCTGCCCCCCGTGTACTCTACCACTCTGCTACAATTTTGCTTAAAAAATTTCATTTTTCACTACAAACTATGACTTTTAAGATCTATTTAGATATAAAAAAAAAAAAAAATGATAAATATTCAAATTTTTTAACTCAAAGTTTATTTTACAATGATTCATTGCCACTAAGATTGCTGAATAAATTACTTGTTATAAAAATGTTTAAAATAATTAAACAACGAATGATAAGCAATATACCTATAATAATAAAATAAAATTTACTTGGTCGAGGGGAAATAGCTCCGGAGACCTCCCTTAGACATTCTAATTGCACCGATTTGTGATAAAGCGTACAATTCATTAAATGAATTAAATTTGAACATTTAATAAATTGCGTTGCGAATTCATTTGGTGGTGAACTAACTGCGTTAACACGAAGCAGGTGCCATCAGGTTCTGCATTGCATGTAACTTTGAGATTGAGTGGATGCCATAACCTTCTAGTCAGGAGAGACAAATCGCAAAACCTGCCTGTGACATTGCGCTAACATGAATTATTCAGGTATTGTGTTTTAGATAACCTGTTTATATAGCAGTGATAACAGCGACGGGGACACACTCACATCTCAACCGAGAGCCATTCATTCACACGCATAAACACCCACACTAGCGAATCCCAGCCAGCTAGTAATATAGCCCTGTAAAGTCTGGTTATGATAACCTATAAAAAGCACAGTATATTCAATCTAGAGCCCCGTTTGGCAGCAACGATGAGCACCGGCTATAATTCGAATCAGATGTAAAGTGCTCAAACAACACAATGTTTTTTTTAGATATTGATTTTAGAACCAATCTTGATCTTTTCCTTTGAAATAGCTTCCTATAAAATGTTAACTGCATTCTTAATGTAGTTGTAATAAAATTTTGAATCGATTAAAATTGAAATCATTTTTTAGTAAAAAAAAAAAAAAAAAAAAAACAGATAAAAACAAAAACATAGATTTATGCAATTATAAAAGTTAAAAAATCTGTCCCCACACGTTTATTAGGCTTTTAAAGAAGGAATCTTATCACGAGAAAATTTTATTGAAAAATAATATTTTAATGGAAGATAAAATATTAAGTAGAATGAGAAAGAAATTTTAAAACGGAATAAAAATCAAGATTGGAATTATTTTTGTTTATGAGAAAATACGGCTATTAAATTTTTCTTTTATTTTATTGTCTCTCTCGACGTTTCGGTTCAGATATGGATTATCTTCAGAGCCGGATGATCCAAAATTAAAGATAATTAGTTGCATTTTCTCATCTCCCAATACTCTATTACAGGGCCGTAACTAGGCAGGTGCAACAGATGCACCCGATCTAGGGGGCCCTAAAACGAAATTACTAATTGAATTTTCTTTACAAATATGTTTTACAAAAATTTTAGTAGAGATTTTAAAATAATATATATATATAAAATAAAATTTAATTAATTAATTAATTGAAAATATGCTTTTGAACAAAATCGGCCAAAAGTGTACTAGTACTTTACTAATGTACTTTTACTTTCTTTCAGATATTTCCTCTAACAATTTTGATTAAAATTCAAAAATCAAATATTTTTTAGGTACTCTTTAAAATGTATATTCTCATTTTATTCTCAAGATTGTTTGAAGGGTACTTTACTTCTTTTTTTTTTTTTCAAAAAACACTTTTCTCATGTACACTCACATTCACACTATCTTTTCGGCAACTCAGACCATATAAGACATTTACGTTATCCCTTATTAATCAATATTGGGGGTCCAGGCATTCTTATTTAAGCCATTTGGTATCCAAATGGCTTAAATAAAATCATCGGACTGCCTGGGGTCCGAACCCGCGACTTTTGGTATTCGAGGTTACACCAAGCCCCGAGGGCGTACTTTACTCTTGAACTTCATAGGAAAGATAGGAGAAATGGTTGCCATGGTAACAAAATATAAATATTTTCCAATGTTTATAAATTTTACATGTTGAATTTTAATATCAACGGAAAATAAGTATATCTCGACCCAAAAAAATCTGGTGTGACAAGCACAGAACACAACTTTCGATTACCGAAGATAAGAGAAAGTTGCCTGCTGTGCCATCAGTCACACCAGATTTTTTATTTAATTGTAATTTTTTGAATTTACTAGTTTTAAAGCATCACTTATTAGCGAGAGAGAGAGAGAGAGAGGGTCAATATTCTCAGGTTAGAGAGTAGAAGCCTGTTTCTGTGTATATTTTAACAATGCGTTTCTGAGAATTGCCATTAAAAACAAACTTGATAAAATCGAATGGTTGTGTCTAACCCAAGTGACCAGACGAGTCTTGGACCATTGGATTCTATTTGTTTTATTTAATATAATTCAAATCAGGCCAAAAATACTTATTCTATTATGGTAATATAATAATTTAAACAAATAATAAAAGAATAAAAAATAATTTTTTATCAAGAGACTCAATTAGAATAGAAAAGGAGATAATCTCTCTCTTCTCTCTCATTCCCACTCACTCAGCAATCAAATTAAGAATTTATTTTTAGATTTTAAATAATGTAATAAACACAATTTTAATTTTATCTATTATTTTAATTCATTTTTCCACGTTTCAAAAATCTGGTGTGACTGGTCGCACAGCACACAACTTTCTCTTACCTTCGGCAATCGAAAGTTGAATTCTGTTTTTTTTATTATAAGGATATCGGTCAAAAATAAATACTTTTGCGTATTATCCGTTTATTTGATAAATATTTCGAGTCCAGTGATATAGAATCATCTTCATTCAGTACAATCAAAAGATGTTTTGCAAATCGTTAATTTCGCCCATCCAATATGATAAAATAGCTGAGCATTCCATGAATGCAATTTTCATAACGGGCCGATGTCCTTATAATAAAATTAGTCATCATTACGGTCATCTACAATCAAGTTGTTTTCTTTGCCACATTTTCTTTACAAATATGTTTTACAAAAATTTTATTCAAGATTTTAAAACAAAATCTCTATATATATAAAGAGAGAACTGACTGACTGACTTACAATCATCGCACAGCCTAAACTGTAAAGCCTAGAGAGCTGTAATTTGGCATGTAGATTACTTTTATTGCGTAGGCATCATATAAGAAGCGATTTTTCGAAATTCCAAATTTAAGGGCACTAAATGGGCTTTTATGTGTATTTTTTTTGATTTTAAATAATTCTTAAACGAGATGAGCTATCAATTTGCTTTCTTCGCTAAAACCTCCCTTAGATGAAAATCAAAAATCATTTTTTTGAAATTCGGCCCTTAAGTACCCCAAATCGCCATTTTTGTAAAAAATTCGGATTTTTAGAACTTTTTACTGAAATGAGATATCAATATGCTTACACCTGCTGCGGGCGTGTGGATGGATCCGTCGATCATTTTTAATTATTTTTACTCCGGAGGCCTCGTCGAAAAAAATAAGAGTATCAATGACTTTTTCAAACTCCATATAAATTTAAATGCACTTTCGAAAGGGGCAGAATAAAAAAATAATCCATTTTAAGGAAGGGGAAAGATTATATTTCACAAATAACAGTTATTTGATTTATTTTGCAAAAAGCCATTAGGCTAAGAAAAATAATTTTTATAAATTTCCGAAAATTTGGAAAAAGATCTTTTATTTTAAATCAGTAGGCTTATCGACGTTGAATTATTTTAGGCCTTTTGGATCTCTAGGCATCTACTCTTGAACTTTTTATTAATTAGTAAAATCAAAAAAAAATGGAGAGCAGATAGTTTATTAAAATATAAATAAAATTTTGATTACCTTTTTGATGTTCCCCACTCTAAAAAACTTAATTAACCCTCACTACCTTCTTTCTTTGCTATACAAATCCCTTAATATCTCTTTAAGCATAAATATAACATCATTAGTTATTACTTTAAAATTTTAACATAAAAATATTAAATAATTGCATATAAATCCTAATATTTTTATATCTAAGTTTTATTAAATTATTAATAAATAAACATGAATAACGAAAGAAGGAATCCTGGATGCATAGATATGATTTTATTTGAACAAAAACCGCTCGTTAGGGCAAAACAAAATTTAACGAAACACTAATTATAGTAATCTTCGCGGTGATCTTATAGTCATACTAGACGAGTGGGTGTTAATAAAATATGATAAATAAATGATAATATCAAATTTTAACACGGCATAGACACCATTTACATTTAGTTTTATTAGTTAATGCTTCAAGATTTTAAATACATTTTATTGCTCTCTTACCTTGCACTTTTTATGGTGTTTAATTGTTTTTGTTTTTTTGTTTTTAAATAATTATTGTACATGGAACCCGGATATGTACAACAAAATAAATAAATAAAATTCAATTAAAGTAGAGAGAATAAATGAATGACTTAAGTAATCGGAAAAATTAATCAATTCCTTTTAAGTTAAATGCGGGTTGAGATGTATCTCGAGTTTAGCAACAACATGTGTACGCATATTTAATTTAAATTATTATTAGCCGTCTATAATAAAAAATCGCCCTTCGAATTAACTTAAGAAAATGTTTAATCATTTACATTTATCTCAGAGAGGAGGAGGAGGGAATTTTTTTTTATTATTGCTCCTTCCGTGTTATTTTATGCGGAAAAGATGAAAGACGACTCAACAACTCATTCATGATATCCGAGGATTTATTTATTTTTACCTGATCGTAGAGGTTATCTTATTTTGAATATTATTGAAGACGGTTTCCTCTTTGATAAGGATATCTCTCTCATTAATTAAATGAGAGAATGCCGTAAGTGAAAAATTTCCATTCAGGTGATTTATGATTACGGCTTGTTTTTTTTTTCCTTTGTTCTCTGGTTGGTGTTAGGATATTTGTTTTCATGAAGGGCCGGTTTAGGGGGAGGGGTAGACAGACGTCTGTCAAAAAATTTGGCCGCCTCCAACTATTTCCCTTATTCAATTACAAAACCAAAATCTTCAATTAATTTCATTTATTTGAGTTAAAAATAGGCTCAACTCTTTGTTTAGTTATTGTTTTGTTTTTTTTATTGTATTAACTTTGCTTTCAAGATTTTGTTTTTATATTGTATTAATTTTGTTTATGTTAATTTTTATGTATTTATTTTTGTAGACGTTCTGGCCCAATGACGCGTGGCTAAACGGGCGAAATAAAAAAAAAAAAAAAAAAAAATCAAAATAGCGCGAATTTTGAGAAAATCGAAAAAACTAAAAAAGTACATCAGTAAAGTACTATTGACCTTTTGCCGATTTTGTTCAAAAGCATATTTTCAAGCCTCAGAGCGGTGACTGACTTAAATATAAAATTTCAATCTTGTAACTCAATTCCTTCATGCTTAAAATTAAAGGCCTGTTGGTAACCCCGAGCAATCAGAGTGTGGAACGTCCCTCGAGAGCCATCGGTATATTGTATCATGTATCTAAAAAAAAATTCCTTGAATATTAATTTCTTATTCAAATATAAGGATCTCAAAAAATAAACTATACTTATTACTTTCTCTTACCTATGTATATATAAAATATATATAAAGAGAGAGTGGGGGATTATTTTTTCTAATTATTTGGAATCCAGGCCCTCAGGCTTGGCCGGAATCGAGATGTTCGTTGTTAAGCAAGACCAAGCAGTGTTGAACTTTGAGATAGTGTTTAATAAATGCTTCTTGAAAAGGATTATAATAAATTACGATGATTACTATTTATACATTTAAAATAAGAAAAAGTAATAAAATAATACTGTGATAAAATAAATATTGAAATTGTAAATCCAAATAAAATAAAACAATATTAAATTAAAATTTTTTTTTACATCCCTACACAATATAAAGTATTATTTAATTTACTTTTTTTTTTTGTTTTGATAGTAATCGACGGCTAAATAAATAAATGTTTGTTTCGAGAAAGATTGAGAACATGGCTAGCGATGACCGGCGGTGCATGCTGGTAAATTTAATGCGCGAATAGGCGACGGGATTTATTGTCTTAATGGCTCCGGTTCCATTCGCCTGGGCTGGCTGGCATGCTTGTAGCATGTAGCATGTAGCTGTAGCTGTAGCAAACAGCCGCCCACCTGAGCAAAGCACGCCTGTAAATTCCCAGACGCGGTCTTGTCTCCTGGTTGGTTTGGCTACCATTTGACCTGTTCCAGTCAAATTCCAATGACCCGAACTATTTTTACAATAGCTAATTTGTATAAAACATGGAGCAGTCGGGGTTTTAATCCCCGAGAAGGAATGAAATAAACCTCTACTAAATAAAGGATTACATTTCATTAGGAGAACTTGAGGGGGAGAAAACGAGTCCTTGTTTGTTTTCTCAAGATAATTTCATAACCAACAACCTGTAAAGTTCCGACTCATCATTTGCTAGCTGGGGAGGAAATTTTTCTTTTATATATAACTACTATATTTTTCTTAATTGAAAAAATTTTAGAAGAATTGCGCGTTCGTTCTCGTCATAGCCCCATCCTAGATATCTTTTTATTTTCTCTTACCTATATATGTAATATATAGTGAGAAAGTATTGAGAGCATGTAAAAAAATCCGATGTCGAGATTTTGATGGATATACACGTTTTGAGGTCCTTTGCGTGGTTTTCGCAGCATGGTCTGTCTGTGCATAAAATGTCTCAAGAACGAAAAGGCTAGGAGGTTGGAATTATATATTTAAATTAGATACCCCCTGGGACGTTGCACAAAATTTTTGAACAAAATCGCCCAAAAAGTACAAGTATTTTATCGACGTACTTTTTCAGTTTTTTTCTATTTTCTCAAAATTGGCCCTAACGAGTTTGATAAAAATTCATAAATTAATTATTTTTCATATGCTGTTTAAAAAGTATATCAGAAAAATTTTTTGTGAAAATTATTTGAAGTACTCTTTACGGATCTGGAAGCATTCGTTGCTTAGCACCATCTATGATCAAGTTTGGAACTAAGGCCTTTTTTTTTGTAAAGAAACACTCACACTTTTTTCTCATTCACACTCACATTCACACACACATACACACAGTCTTTTCGGCAACTTAGGCCATTTAAGATTTTTAAACGATACTCGTATGTTTTTGCTCAGGGGCCACATCTTGTGGGTTCGTGGATGGCGACCACGAGCTGCCCGAGCTGGGACAGGCAGTTCTTCAGTTCTTTAAATGTCTGTTTCTTCTTTCCTCTTTTCAACAGGCGTCAGACCGTGCGGCCTGTCATATCTCTTTCGGTCGTATGATAGGGTTGGAGGGAAAAGTGAGGTCCGCCGACCCCGCTTCGCGGACAAGGCGAGGAGAGAAGAAGAAACTATACTCGATGTTTTAATATATCTATTGGAGGTCCAGGCATTCTTATTTAAGCCATTTGGTATCCAAATGCCTTAAATAAAATCATCAGACTACCTGGGGTCCGAACCCGCGACTTTTGGTGTACGAGGTTAGCACGCTCACCCCTTCACCAAGCCCCGAGGGCAACTAAGGCCTATGGGCAACTATATATATATTTCGACCCAAAAAAATATGGTCTATCGTTTAACGAAAGTAAGAGAAAATTGTGTGCTGTGCGTTAAAATACACCTGATTTTTTTAAAGGTCTCTTTTGACGTCTAAGGTCATTTAGACCCCATCCCTATTTATCTCAAGTGATTGCTATCAATTAAGAAATATTTTTTTGGAAATAGATGTATAATTAAAAATTAATAGGCCTAAGCAAAGACATGTGTTTTCATACACGTGACTCCTACGGCCCAATGAATTGAATTATTATAATAGACCTTAGTGCGAAATATATTATTGAAGGAAGTGAGTTTTTCGTGACGTTGTAAAAAAAAAAAAAAAAAAAAAAAAAATATAATAAATTCCGATTTACATTTACAACAATTTTCCCAGCCATGTATCTCTCTATAATAAATACTTGTACGTATAATTCTAATGTAGTAGCCTCCTGTCGTTCCCACAAACTGTCACCTGCATCTTGTGAGTGTGTGATATTTATTTAAGACTTTTTGAATGACATATCCCCACGAGTAAAAAAAAAAAAAAAAAAAAATATCATTTTGAAGATGTCGCCGTTAACGAACGACTAAGAGATGACCGTTTCTATAGGCAAAAGGCCTGTCTGTCTGTCCTCGTGTATGTAATCCCCGCGCCCATTTAGGTCCCTTAAACAAACACGAGTGCCTTTTCAAAAGGCCTTTTTCAACAAACACAAGGTGCATACATAGAGAGAAATTGCATTTACGCTTTTCGCGTCCTTCCATAAAGAGTGAGAGAAAGAGAGGAGGGGGGAGGGGTATAATAATATATGTCGCCGTGGGGATTAACTAATGTTAAAGCATACACTAACACTGAGTGAAAATCAAACATGATGACGAGTCCCCCCGAATACTGGACATGCTTAATCCGCTGTCTTGGGCATTAAAGACTGGTCCTTTACATACACACACTGTGAATGTGAGTATAAACAGACACGATCTGTTTAAACGTGGCAATGAATGGGTCGCAAAGCCATGGAAACAAAGCATTTAGTCATATGTTTACCATTTGACGTCACAGGCCAATCGACCCATGTAATTTGAACTAAAAAGCTATCGGATCTAATAGTAATAAAAAATTTTGACTTGAAACATTTCAGGCTCTTTATTAATTATATCAATTTATTCTCATTTTAAATTTTTTAAGCT
Organism: Euborellia annulipes; assembly: GCA_023213315.1. Taxonomy (NCBI): domain Eukaryota; kingdom Metazoa; phylum Arthropoda; class Insecta; order Dermaptera; family Anisolabididae; genus Euborellia; species Euborellia annulipes. The sequence goes on from JAKCPI010030352.1 coordinate 11,392, forward strand.
TTGATGATTAATAATAAGAAATGATGTTAATGAGTGTAAGAAGGAAGGAGGAGCTAAAAAAAACAAGTCTTGCTTCACATCTGGTCAACTAGCAAACTTATCCGAACGATAGCATATCATCGATATAGTAAACAAGAACACGAGTTAAAAAAACGAGTTTTTTCACATATAATTAGCTATCTAAGGTATAAGGAGGATTTTGTGAGGTTAGCAACTTAATAAACGTATCATTTATAAAAATGATTAAAAATTAAAATAATTATTTAAAGCTAATTAATTTTTTAACAAAATCTTATAGACTCTCAGGTAGAATTAAACAATCACCCGTTTAAAAAAAATATACATGTGCACAGAGTTTTTGTGCCGCAACAACAATGGCAACTTTGTGCCTAATTAAATTATACGCCTACAAGGACTGAGGATGGACAAATAGAATTTTGTTTCCTTTTCGGCATTTGGCTCTCTTTATTTGCTGCACCCGTACTTGCTCTTTTCCATTTTTAACAAAAAACTTTCAAAAAAATAAATTAACAAGGCTTGTGTTCCTAATTTCTTCTTTTACCAAACTTTGGGTCTTAGATAACAAACTACTACCTGAGCTGTTATTTGATTAACTTAACAAGAAGTGAAAAGACTCGAAAGTCATATTCAACTAGCTTATCTGAGGGATAGATAGTTAATTAGATGTGAACCGGCCCTTAGTTTATAATTAACAACAATCAAATATCGAATTATTTCTTCAATCCCTTCTTGGCCTTTTTGAAATCTCCTTGAAAAACTTTATTAAAGAAAAGATCTCAAATTTGTTATTCGCCTAGGGCAGATTTTTAATATCTTTGAGTAGGGCTACATTTTTTTTACCAGCCTCCTTAAGTGTTTGTAGCAATACATTTTACTAAAAGCAAAGAGTGCGGACTTTCAAATGCAACATAACCAAGTGAGTAGGATTCAAATTTCCTAAAGTTTATTACTCGTGATAATTGTGAGAATCACACATTCATTTAGGGTGAAAGGGTGGGGTGGGGGAGGGGGGGAGTAATCCTAAAGGCAAACATGCGATGAGTAGAGTTGAGTTGCCAATCACCTCCCCTGGCAGATGCTGTTGGCTAAATCTGCCGATGGACCTGAAACACACGTTCGCAACAGCAAGTCACCCTTACCAGCCAGCTGTTCTTGGTTACACATGCCCTTTGGACTGAAATTTTACTAAAAATATTCAAATAATAAACTATGTCTTTAATACAATTCGTAGTGAAAATATACTTTTTTACTTCTCTTACCTATATATGTATACCAGTATATAAGGAGATTCATGTTAATAATTCTATATCGAGATTTTTATGGATATTCACGTTTTGAGGATCCACTTAGCCCAAATGGTCCCGCAAAATGTCTGTTTTGTTTATGTGTTCAAAATAAAGCATGAAGGAAATGAGCTAAGAACCGGTTTCTGTCCAGGGGTTTTTTTCAGGGGTCCAAACCCTGAAATCCAACAATAAAAAATCCAAGATGGATTTGCACAAACAGTGAAAATTTAATTAAATAATGTAAATTGACAAATATAGTCTTAAAATTCTAAGATCTGTTAAGGTGCGCGTCTCGAAAAGCCGTTATAACATGATTGACTACCTAGTTACTCGAGGCGGCAAGAGGTGGCGTTAGTTTTTCCCATAGGAATACAAGGGATTTATTCCATTTCATTTGAAAGTTTCCAGCTAATTAATTAAAGGTAAAAAATTAATTATTTTTTAACACCATGATTACTAATTTAATTATCTATAAGATATAGAGCGGATTTTTTAAAAATATATTTTCTTTAATGCGATTAATCTAAAAAAAAAATTATTTTTTCGAAAATCAAAAAAAGGGCTTCTATAAGTTGTAGATATTTTAAATAGCTTTAATTTTAAAAAAAATTTGAGGTCGATAGCTTCAAAATTGTGGCCGCTGGAATCTCCCAAAATTAGCACCCCGAGACGCACACCTTAAAAATTATAAAAAAATTCCCTTCTGCAAAAAGATGAAATAAAACTCCTAGGACTATTCTCAAAAAGTTGCACATCATTGCTTTTGTACATATTCTTATGTATATTAAGAATTTTTTTGTCAAAACGCTCACTATTAATATAACTTTTCTAATAACATAATAAAAGTCACCCTGACAAGAAATTAATTACATTTTCTTAACGATTAATAATTTTTTTGTCCGCTCCATTTTTTTTATATAAGCTCCTGCTCTTATTTTCATTCTTAACTCTACACCTCAAGAAAAGAAGATCTATACAAACATTATATGAATACTAACAAGACCCCAACAGTGGAGATACCTGAATATTTTTTGTTCAATCATATTTTATGGCGAGGGATGTTTTTTTTCAGGGGAGAATATTTCTAAAGACTTTTTTATTCAGACCTGGGTCAACTATCAGCTTAAGTTGACTGCCACGATGAGTTTAAGAACTATTCTTAAAATACCTTTAGAATTCATCTTCTATAAGATTAAAAATGATAAATTAGAAATGAAATATTTTTTAGACATCTTCACAATATTAAATCAGATGAAATAACTGTCAATGCTTTTCCTTTTTTACTTTATCAATGAATATAAAATATTTGTGCAAATATCAAAGAAAATATTTTTCTTGATTTTATTGTATGTAAGTTGGAGGTAAATTATATTTTATCTAAAATTTCCCATTTTTACTTTTAAAAATTGGACTGAATACCTAGATATCGAAATAATAACATTGTCAAGTTAATTTTCGATTAATTGCTTCAGAGTTAAGTAGTTGTTTGGCTTTGAGGATGTACAAGATTATATTTCTTACTAAATTAATTTTGAAGTTTATTTGTATTAAGCTATATTCAGTTGGAATGAATGAATTTCAATAAATTTTTTAATTTTTTTATTTTTCAGGAAACCTAACTATGACGAATGATTGCGCAAATTCTCAGTTTCGGTCACCATTTGTGACTAAAATCAAGATACATATTTTAAAAGAAAATAAGGCTTACAAACTCAATCTGATCTTATATTATATCTTTCAAATTGTAACATTGTCTCTCTTACTATACCTTAAATAGAATACATTTTTCATTTATATGCTATTTATCTTTTTCATTTTTCATTTCATAAGGAATGTGTGTAAAAATGAAAAAATGTAAATATAGGCTAAAAAAAAACAAATTAATTTTGTTTTTTAAATGAAAAATGTATTCTAATTTAATAGTATTTTATATTAAGAGAGACAATGTAACAATTTGAAAGATATAAGATCAGATTGAGTTTGTAAACCTTATGTTCTTTAAAAATATGTATTTTTATTTTAGACCTGATGATAGTCACAAATGTTGACCGGAACTGATAATTAGGGCAACCCAGTCGTCATAGTTAGATTTCCTGAAAAATAAAAAATATTTTATTAATGGGTAATTACCCCCCCCCCCCCCCCACACACACACAAGATTTGAAAAAAATATTTTTCTTGGAAATTAAAAGTTATTTAAAAAAAAAAAAATATTAGAATGCAACTTTAAATTACCGAAAGTAAGAGAAAGTTGTGTGCCTAGCAACCAGTCACACCAGATTATCCCATTATCCCCCCCCCCCTTCCCCGAACAACTCCATTAGATCCGCCCTTGGGAACAAATAATAATTTTAGGATGATGTTTTAGGGAGTTAGCCATTTGGGTTGCCTATCTTCCAACAACCAGATATTATTTTCTGTAGCTCAATTGTAGCAACAATATTGACTAATATTTTTTAAAAATTATATTGACTTTTTATGACATATAGCTAATTGTTCAAATAAAAATGGGGCCTAAGTATTAATAGTAGTATCACAGGGTTAGAAGTCTCGCCTCCTATTCTAGAGGTCAGGAGTCTTTCTGTAGATTTTTTCTAAATTATATTGGCTTTCAATCAGCATTAATCAGCTCAAATAAATCTCAATTTGTAGGCGTGATGAATTAGGAAAGATTTTCATTGAGAAAATATTTTTATTTTTTTATTTGAATAGAAGAAACAAGTAAACATCCAGAGAGTGTCCGACGTTTCCATTTGTGCTGGCACTGCCGTCTCTTGTTTCAAGCTATAAATTGACATAAATACAAAATTTTGTAAATTCTTTGCATTTTGATTGAACCTCTGATTATTATTATTTTTCTCACCACCCGGATTTGAATTCTTTCTCAAAGGTTTTTCTCTCTTTACTACTTTTTAAATAATTAATTATAGGGCCAATAAAACAAACATTAAAAAATTAATTACTTTGCTGTTAAAGCAAACACGTCCATTTATGGTTTCAAAATTTAACCGACTGGCAAATAGAGAGGGAATCATTAATTTTTTTTTTTTATCCTTTTGTCTGTTTTAACATACCTATAATTATAAAAAATTAATCAATTGGGAAAAAAGATTATTTTTTAATTTAAAAATCTGGTGTGTCTGATCGCACATCACTTTCGATTGTTGGTAAGAGTCGTTGCTGAGAAAAATATTTCTGAAAGGAAGATCATTTCTGTCCTTCAGATAGAGGAGGGGGATCACTTGGAAATGGCAGAAAAAATTTGGTCTGGATTAGAGTTGGAAAGAAGAAACAACAGGCGATTTTCAAAAAAAAAATCTGGTGTGACTGGTCGCAGAGCACACAACTTTCTCCTACCCTTCGGCAAGCGAAAGTTGTGTACTGTGCTTGTCACGCCAGCTTTTTTAGGCTGAGATATATTTAGTTTCTGACAGTAGGGTACATTTAAATTCAAGATGTAAAATTCACAAGTATGGGAAAATATTTATATTTTGTTACCATAGCAACCATAGGAGAAATTCCTATCTTTTCTATGAAGTACAAGAGTAAAGTGTGCTTCAAAAGATTTTAAGGGCAAAATGAGAATACCCATTTTAAAGAGAATCTAAAAAATAATTGATTTATGAATTTTAAACAAAATTGTTGGAGAGAATTTTGAAAAAATCGAATAAAACTGAAAAAGTACATCAGTAAAGTACTAGTACTCTTTGGTCGATTTTGTCCAAAAGGTTCGTGTCACGTCCCATGGGGGTGCCTAACTTGAATTTAAAATTTCAACCTCCTACACTGTAAAAAAAATTTCGATGATTTTACAATTTTTTTGTTTTAACTACCTTTCCACACCCAAATATTAAATATTTTCTATATAGGGTATTTTTTTTTTTACAAAACTCTTTAAAAATATCTTTTACATGTGTGGGGTTTTTTTTATTATTTTTATCATTTTTGGTTTCAAATGTGGTGATTTTTTTAATATTTTTAATTTTTTAACCAACAAATTGTTGGTTATTTTAAAAATTTTTAATTTTTTTATCAAAAAATTTTTTTTTTTTTATTATTTTTAAAAAAAAAAAAAAATATAAAGGGCAAGGTTTTGTTTTTTGGGGGGGGTGTTTTGAGGGAAGTAATTAAATTTTTTTTTTTATTAAATGTGTGTTTGTTGGGGGTTTTTTTTTTTTTTTTGGTTTTTTTTTTTTAAAAAAAAAAAAAAAAAAAAAATAAAAAATTTTTTTTAAAAAAAAAAAAAAAAAGGGAAAAAAAAAAAAAAAAAAAAATAAAAAAAAAAAAAATAGCTCTTTTCGTTCTTGAGATATTTTGTTCACAGACACACAGACAGACAGACACACAAACACACAGAAAGACCATGTCGCGAAAACCACTTTTTTAGATTCAGGGGACCTCAAAACGTGTATATCCATCAAAATCTCGACATTGAATTTTTGACATGAATCCAATACTTTCAATATTAACATATATAGAGGTAAAAGAAAGTGAAAAAATATTTTCTATTAGCTTGTTTGTTAAAAAAAATGTTAACTTAAAACAATTATTTGTATGCTCAAATGATAAAAAATTTCTGATAAATATGTTATTTTATTTTATCATATCCTCTTGTATATGATAGAAATTATGCGGCACGATTTTTATAAATATTGCAAAAGTTAAACAATTATCACTAATATGAGATAAAAAAAAATTATCCTTGAAATTAATTTAAACTCAACTCGATAAAATAATCAAGATGGAATTTAAAGCGTTGAAAGAATTATTATTAAACAATTAATTCTTTTTCGGAGAAAAAAAAAATTGATTGGTTATTAGATTAGAAAATTGAGGCATATCATGTTTCTCATAAATTTGTGCGGAGATTTTTTTTTTTCTATTCATTGAAATACTAATGATATTTACAATAAGCAGTGTGTAAATCAGTCAACGCGTTGTGGGTGGAAATGATGCATTGCTGGCTGCATGTTGCGCTCGTTTTGATTTATTCCTTTAGCTCACGCGTAAAATTCCGTCTTTTACCAACCAGACAAATAATACATAGTTGAAGAATATCTCACAGTCATGATTCATTTAATATCTTGATGACGATTTTACCATTTGTTTACGTTACTCGATTCGTCATCATTAAAACAAAAAAAAAAGAAGAAGAGAGGATGAAAAGCTGGGAAGGAATCCAACAAAATGGGGGAATATCTTTTATCCTTTCAAATACACCCGCGGGGTCATTTTTAATTTCCCCAAAATAAAAACAAACATCGAACCATTATTTTAAGTGAGAAATTTGGCCCGGACGGAAATTAAGCTTAGGGAAATCTTCGCGGTGTGGCTCACTCAATTTGCATATGGCTGCTGTATATAATGGGTGGTTATTTCACAGCCAGAACGGTCGGATCGTTTTCCTGCTACTTAGAACAGAAGAAATCCAAGAGAAAATGGTCTATTTATTAATTTTAAAAGCTCGCAGATGACTGGGGTGTCCACCCTTTTTCTGTAAGGCTTTTTCCAAGTGGATCCTGGGAAAGGGTGGAAGAGAAGACGTATGAGAGGAAGACCTCCTTGTGCCTATTAATTGCCATGATGACCCGAAAGGGCCAAGATCCCGCCCCCACTGCCACCCTACGAACCCTCAACTGCACCCTCAACCCTTCTCTCTTCTGCCGCTGCCATTATGATTTATCTTTTACCAACATGAGAAATCCCAGCACTCTCTATCTCTCTCTCTGGCTTTTCATCTCAAGACCGTATGATTTGCTCTCAAGGGAATAAATCTTTTTCAAAAATTAAAAATTAGTTTCAAATGATTTTTTTTTTTTTCTTACTTGTATTAAAGTTCTTTCTGGTTCACAGTTTCGGCTTTGTTTTTCATCTTTCTTCGCGATTAAATTCTTTTAATTTTGTGGAGAAAAGTAGATTATAGCTGGATAGAAGATGTTGAAAGTAGCAGGAAGAATATAAATATATCTATATATTTTTTTATGTTTTTTATATTGTATATTATTAGTCATGAATTACTAATGTGTTAAAAGGAAATTGTAATTTTAAAATTTATCCTTATACCTGCTATGTTGTAGCTCTGAAGATAGTCTCGACCGAGATCGAAACGTCAGCCTAATGGGTATTAAATAAATGAAATAAATACTAGCTGCTTTCTTTCTTCTTCCTGCTACTTTCAACATCTTCTAATTTTTCAGAAAATCTTTCCAAAAGGGTTCAAATAAATTTCGAAATTATTAGGTACAATTTTTATACACCACTAGCAATGGTATAATTAAATAAATAATTTTTCTAAGTCACTCTTGTAAACATCCAAAGTGTCACATTCAAAGTTCATCCTCTCATCTCGTCGAATTCGCCAAAGATATTCAAGGATGCAACGCCTTAGAGTTAGACAACCAGAGCGACTTATAAAATCAAAGCTCTCGATTAATTGAAGAATTATTTTTTCAAATATAAGTTTTATTATGATTTATAACCAGTGACGTGAATGCCCCCCTCCCCAAGGGCTCTGAATTTTATAAAATTTTACATTATTCTTAATAAAATACTTCAAAATACATCTTTGAGTATACAAACTGTACAAAATTAAACAATTAATTAAACTAAATATGTTTGACCAAATTTGAGTACCTATTTGTAAGCAAATTTGAAGAAAAAAAATGGGGCCCTCCCAAGAAAAAGATAAAATGACGCCACTGTTTATAACTTGTATTTATTTATAAATATCCTCACCTTGATTACCATTATGAGACTTTCACGATTGCTTAAGCTGTATGTATTTTAATTGTTTTCCTCATTTTTATGTTAAAATTTTACATTCTTTTTTTTAACCTTATATACTGGTTATGAATCATTATAGCCGTATAGCCTATATATATATATATAAAGATAAAGAAAAAAAAGAAAACATTTTATAAGTATTTTTATTGCCTATAATTATATACATAGAGACAAGTGAATTTTTTTTGCATTTATAATACTAGACACTACCGAATGCGTAGCGCTTGCGCCTAGACAGCCCCCCCCCCCCCCCCTAGCTTCTAACGAGTCTGGAACAAACCTGAAATTTTTTTCTAATAAATAACCAAATATTTGTTAATAGTAAGAGTAAAACAATTAACGTTAACCTTTCAAAAATTTATTAAAAAAATTGCGGAAATTTTATATTTTTTTATTGCTCTATTTTTGTATTAATATTGTTAACCATTAACTAGGTAGAGCTTTGTTTGACAAAAAAAAATGGATTTTTTTTCAATTAATGCTCAAATAGACTGTAAATATGCCAGTCAATATATCGTTTAATATAACAAATTTGCAAGATGAGTTTTTGTTTATGATTGGGCAAAATTGCCCCCCCTGGAGTCGAACCAGGGTCTCCACGCTTACGCGGCGGATGGACTACCTTTATTCTAGGTCGCCGGCCCAATAAACACAAAATCTACCTATTATACTAATGAAATTAAAATTTTATTGACACGAAATGATCTTAAAAAAGCGTGGAGGTCCTGGTTCGACTCCAGAGGGCGCAATTTTTGTCCATTCAAACACAAAATCATCTCGCAAATTTGCTATCTTAATTAATATTGTTAATATTAATAATAATTTCGTATTAATATTGTTTTGGTTTTGTATTACTATTGTATCATATTGTTTTACTTATAATTATTTTTATAAGTTTATTGTAGTGATTTTGTAACCAGTTTTAACCCAATGGCCTTTCTGATCCCAGGCTGTCCGATGATTTTATTTAAGCCATTTGGTATCTAAATGGCTTAAATAAAAATTCCTGGACCCCCAATATATTAATAAATAACGGTTATCGTCAAAGTCTTATATGGTCTGAGTGGACGAAGAGACTGTGTGAATGTGTGTGTGAGTGTGAGTGTGAATGAGAAAAAGTGACTGTTAAAAAAAATCCCCAATGGCCTATGGTTAAATGAGTAAATAAAAAACAAAAAAACAAAAAGGGTAAAGAATATTTTTATCTTAATTTTTGCATCTTCTTAAGTACGGGGGGGGGGGAAGTTGTTCTAGTTTCCCGGCCATGCGGTCCCCTTAGTCGTCATGTGACATGTCAAGAAATTACATAGAGAGGTGGTTTATTATCTCTGTTCAGTCATTAGTGTCAGACCTGACACGTTGTGGTTACTCTGAAGATTTTATTCATTTTATTCTCTGAATTCATTTTATACTCTGAAGAGTAACTGTCATGGCAATAATACTGAGGTGGGTTTCTGTTTCATTTCTCAGGAGGAGGCATCTCAAATAGAGTTGGATAATTCATTGCCATGAGGTGGATTTGAACTCGAGTTGTCTTCAACTCACTATAATCTTAACTGCTTTATCCCCTCGGTTAATCGCCTCCTTTTTATATTGATAGATAATTACTATCATAAGCCTACTGTCAATTTATAATTTTATATCGTCAAAAAGAGCACTTTTTTAAGTTGTTTAATCTTAGTTTATCTTGAATAACCACTTGGTAATTAAAAAAATTATTAATTCGGAAGGAAGAATTAATTCATTAGATCAAAAAACAACTCACTTAATATGAGAAAGAGAGAGAGTGAGAGATTCATATATCGGATTTTCTTACAATCTCCTACTATGCATGAAATAGGTAATTAGCTGGAAATTGAATTCCCTCATCTTGATATGGAAGATAGATGACGCGGCTCATTAAGGGGGAATCTTCGCGGCTTCTGATCCGCGATCGAACGGATCAGATAAACTGTCGAAGCAGAAGAAGAAATTAGCCGGTGTTGCGTTGATTCACTTTTCCGGATGGCCGCCCTCGGATAATGCCCCACTATGACCTGACTGTTAATGTATACAATTATATAAACATTTGTCAGTGATCTGATATCGGGTGGCTCTCTTATGTTTTTTTTTTTTTTCAAACATGAATTAGGTTAAAAACGGGGACCATTGTGTACGCTACGGTTTTTCACATCTCTTTGTCTTGGGAATAATACTTGCATATTAATATTCGGAATGGTTTGTTTACATATGTTTTTTTATTCAAAAAATTTCTCCTTGAAAAGGGGGCGGAAGACTCATTAGGATAGAGTATCTTAATGACAATGTGTTCTTGTATTTGATCGTCAAAAGATAACTCTGTGTGTGAGTGTGTGATAAATGACATTCAAATGATAACTGTAAAAACAAAAATATCGAGGACAACGAAATTCGGAACGGACAATTTTTTTTTTCCTCACTTTAATTTGTGGACATAGATATTGGAAAATGATAAATGAAATACATTCAGTAGCTCGCAAGGAAACAAGTTTTTCCTCGTTGAGTAAATATGTGTGTGTGTGTGTGTTTGCGTGTGTGGATATAAACTGGACGATTATGAATTTCCCTGGCCACGTTTTCAGACATGGGGCTCTAACAAGGTGTTAATTCAATTGTACTGGATTCTGCTCCGGGGGAGACGACGACGATAGAGACCGGAGTCTATTGATAGGGCGATCCGTGTTGTGAATGGACGCTCGATCCGGCCACTGGACCATAAATTACAGTGATAACATCGGTCCTCCACCGATCTTCCATGTTCGTTCCTCTTCTTCTTCTTTCTCTCTGTCTCGGTTTCTTCAAGCAAGTTATCATCAATTTTGTTCAACCATTCACTTGTTTGTTTGTTTTTTTTTACTCCCACTCTCTCGAAAACAAAAAATAATTAAATTTGAAAAAATAACAGAAATCAGCAAGTATTAATCTTTAAGGTGAATGTTTACTTAATGATAGAAATATTCAATTCTTCGGAACTCAAAATAAATAATGTTATTATTTATTGTTAGAAAATTTATTAAGAATGGCGACTGACATTGCATGGTACAATTTCGGTCACTTTCATCAGGCCTAGAAAGAGTACAACCATACCTGATAATAAATAATTAAGCCTACATTATTTATTTTGAGTTCCCAAGAACTGAATAATTCTATAATTAAGTAAGCCCTTCAGCATACAGTACTTTGGCTGTTTCCACCAATTAAAATTAATCTTTAGATTTTTTTTTTGAAAATGAAATAAATTATTGAATCCTGTTTACTATATTTTTTTATTAATAGGCCTATTAAGTTGATGTTTCGGTATTGATCAAAATCATTCTCAGAACCTACCTGTTAGCAGGACCAGCCACTATTTCAAATACAATATTTGAAATACTTTTGTATTTCAAATACCTTTTTTTTTTTGGTTTTTTTTGGTTTTTTTTTTTTTTTTTTTTTACTGTGGGAGTAATAGTTTTTGTTTTTAATATTTTTTTTTTGTGTGTTTCAAATCAGTATATTTTACCCGGTTCAATATTTCAACTTTTTTTTTTTTAATATGTGTGAAATAGTTCCAAGAATTTACTGGCGACAGGTTACTTAAAAAATGTCTGCCATTGTATTTTGTATTTTAAATCTAAGTATTTTGTATTTTAAATACATAAAAAATACGTATTTTATATTTCAAATACCTGATTTCTAAGTTTTTGTATTTCAAATACTTTTTTTTTTTTAAGTATTTTGCATTTTAAATGTATATCTTAACTTTAAGTATTTTGTCCGGTCCTCGCTGTTAGTAAAAATATATAGCAAGAATTTCAATTATATTGGCATGAATATGTACTTAAATATTTAACAATTATATTTATTTTTACTGGCAGTCCTTAAGGTCTGTGGATGGCCTTGATCAAAACTAAAACGTCAGCGTAAGAAGGGCGTAAATTACAAAAACTTAAATGTCACTGTTCTTTTGACAAATATTTATAATTGATTTCATATGACCATAATTATCTATTTTTTCCCCTTAATTTAACTCACTCAGGAGCTCAGATTTTGTGAAGACGTGGATGGTGACGAGTTACCCGAGCTAAAGCTGGCATCTTTCTGCCTTCTCCCTTTCCCCCTTAATTCCTTTAAAATAAAACATTATTTTTAATTATTCTCTTAAAATTCTTTAAATAAATTTAACAAATATTAGTATAACTCAAAAAAAAACAAAAAAAAAACATGAATTTTTTTATTTTTATAAAATATTTAGCCTTTATTATGATTATTATTGTTATTATTAACTTTATAATTAATTTTGATAGATGAGCGTTAAAAAAAAATAATACTTTTAAAAGTATCGTAGGTAATAACATATTTTTGTTTAGTAAAATGCTTCGAAATTTTTTAATGATTATTATTCATAATGGCTTAAATGTTTTTATTACTCTATTTTTTCTCTTCTACGTAGGGATTGTGTTGATTTTTATTAAATAAAAAAGGTTGTTTCAAATGGCTATTAGTTAAGTTTATTATTATTTTTTTATTATTATAAAAATGGTTTTTGTTAAAAAAAAAAAAAAAAAAAAATATTCCAAATATTGTCCATTTGGTGAAGTGCTCCAACCCCGCCCCCTTTTAACGACAGGGGTGCAAAAAGCTGCCTTCTAATTTCCCAGCTGCATCGCATGAAACATTCTGTCTTGTGTGACACATTTAACGATCAGGCGATTAAATTTATGTCATAACGTCAAAAAAAAAATATGAGAACCGGATGAAGATATTCATTTGCCAAAATTGGCTCAATTCTCTCTCTCGTTTTCCCCCCCTGAAAATCATCCTCCCAACTCGGAATATTCCTACCATTTCCAATGAACTTAGGAGGAATTTTTCAGTAAAATGCGTTAAAAAAAAGAAAGTTCCCATCAAAAGGTGTTTTGGAGGTAATTAACTATCTCCTTGATTGGTAAAAATCATTTATTGGCAAAACAAGCCCTTAGTATTGGAACAATAATAATTTTTTTATTAATTAAGGTCTTTTTCGGCATCAAAGGCTATTAAGCTCGTTTTTATTTATTTAAATTGGATTGGTAGCCAATTTAATTGAAAATTTAAATCGTCGCATCAGACAACCTGGACTCTTAGTAGAAATGGTAATGTATGCTAACTACTCACACCAAGGTCTTAATAATAAAATTAATTAACACCTCGGATTAAGTTGATACATTTAACTATATATTCTTTTTTATAAAGCTCACTTCTATATATACTACATTCTCCATCTCATCTTTATTCTCATCCATAACCAATAATTGGTTAATGAATTAATTATTCATTAACCAAGAAGTTAATTTTCTTAGAAAAATTAATTTATT
>JAKCPI010030353.1:0-34028 GCA_023213315.1 Euborellia annulipes
ACCATTTGATCATTTTTGTTATGTAGTATTAATTGATATATATGCGCCGGTATGTGCAATTATACATAAAATATTTTAAAAATTTAATATTAAAAAATCACAAGTAATATTTATTAACTCAAATAAAATCATTTAAAAATATCCAAAAAAAGGCTCCGCCAGGCAGGGTTGGGATAGAATTTCACCAGGTGGGCAAAATCTACTGATTTTTTTTTGTTTTCAATTAATCAAACCCACTTTAATTTGGGGTTTATCGGATTTTTTATTTTCTCTTACCCTATATATGAAATATTTATATAGAGAAAGTCAGAGGCGTACCGAGGCAGTTGGGGGCCTGGGGCGGCACTAGATGAGGGGGCCTTATATTGAATTTTTTTTTTTTTTTTTGGGGGGTCTCTCCTCCAGACACAAAAATATTTTTAAAATACCGTATATCCCTGAACCCCAAGGGCCCCGGGGCCTCTCAAAGAGAAATTTTCATTAAATTTTGTTTTTACTTTGTTTTTACTTTACTTCTTTTTTTTATCTAAATTTTCCCATTTTTACTTGAGCCCTGAGGGCCCCGGGGCCTTTCAAAGGGAAATTTTCATTAAATTTTTTTTTTATAAATATATGGGGACCTATGCCGGCTCGGGGCCTGGGGCGGACCGCCCCCCTCGCCCCCCCCCCTCGGTACGCCACTGGAGAAAGTATTGGGATTCATTCAATAATGCACGTGAAAAACTAGATAAGTTGACTTACATGATGGTAAAAATAAAAAATTTTAAATATCCTCATTAGGAGGGCCTTATGAAATCGATTTTTGATTTTTTCCTTTTTTCTGCTTCTCAAAAGTTTCCTTTTACAGGAAACTTTTTTTATTATTTACAAAAAAAATAAGATGTGCAAAGTTTGCAATCGATCCGAAAATTCTTTCCCGAGGCTCAAAGCCCTTGAAGTCGGCTCTTCAAGCGCCTCAAACATAGCTAATGCAATTCTGCAACTCCTATTAATTGTTCTTTATCGCCATCACTAATTACTGTGGCTAGACGCTGTACTATTTCTTTATCCATGATTGAATGTAACCCTTTAGGGCTGGAATCCAGTCATAAAGTGTCGTTTGCATTTGAATCCAAATGCTAGATAATAAAACGGAGAAATAGACCTACTTATAAACAATGATAGAGCCAGGGTTTTATTAAGATGGGAGCCCAAATTTCTGGAGTGATGATGGGGGGAGGCAGTGGCACATTCAATGCCAAGAGGCTAAAAGTAATAATTTAATTCTAGATTCAAAATAGCATTAATAAAGAAATTTTTTAAGATAAAAATTATAATATTAATTTTTTCTGCCCAAATGAAGGGTATGGGGAGGGGGAGAGGCGTTCTGTAATTTTTTTTATTATGTTTTGTAATGTAGAATTGAGAGGTTAACCGAATAAAAAATTTAAAAGAAAATACGATTTTTCATATAATAAGTTTCATACATTCAAACTTGATAATAAGCAACCATTCAAGAGCGCGCGGGCTTTAGATGCAATTATCTCGATAACCGTGTCATTTAGGTTAAATATGATAATAACCATTATTAAATAGCATTAAATTACATTTCTAGTGGTATTATTGAAAATCTCATTTGATTTTTTGTTAGAATGTTATAATAGAAAATATCAAAAATTTTAGCAAAAAATCGATTTTTTTCTAACTTCAAGGGCTTTGAGCCTCGGGATTTTTTCAGATCGATTGTAAACTTTGCACATCTTATTATTTTTTGTAAAAGGAAACTTTTGAGCAGCAGAAAATAAAGAATTTGTAAAAAAAATTTACAGGTATAACCAAAAGTCCATCCTAAAATTTTTTGTCCTCCGGCATCTTAGACCATAACGATATAAATATTATTTACGATATATATTTGGGTTCAGGCATATTTAATTATATCATTTGGTATCTAAATGACATGTATAAATATTCTTCGGAGTGGCGAACCTGCACCCCAAGCTTTCAAGACTATCAATATTTTCATTATAAATAGATTAGGTAATTATTTAAATCGATTCATATGGGTATAATTTTACCCTCATTTATACCGTATAAATGTGGCATTTCAAGTCAAACCCTATAAAATTTGTCAAAAATCTCAGTCACCTGCAAATTTTGTAAATTTCTACTGTGATTTTATGACAAAATTAAGATCCTTGTCTCTTATTTTTATTTGATTCACATTGTAATTATTTTCATTTTCAAAAATTTTCAAAAAAAAAATTACCCTTTCACCTCCACATGAAAAAATTGTTTTCAGAATCCTGTCTAGGACACCCTATGACTGTGATCTAAGTAGTGTAAAAGTTCCATTCTTATCACTCGAAAATAATTTTGATAAATCTAATTTTTTTCTCTAAGAAATTTTTAATTATCACAAATGAAAAATTTTACTTAATGTTAGCGGACGGGACCAACCTAGTTAAATATTTATTTATAACTAAGTTATTTATAAAATATGATTTTTATAATATTTATTAATCCACCTTTATTTTTTTTTTTATTTTTAGGGTAATCGTTTGGTGGCGAGCCAAGTATCCAGAGAATGTGATCAAAGGATACAAAGTCAATTTACAGCACGCCTTCGGCACCAAGATCCCCAATGTTATTCTTAATTTCTTATTTAAATTCAGTTTTGGACGCAAGGTGCGTGCCAATAAAAAGTTTTTCGTTTTATACAATCATAAGTATTTTCTTTTTAGTGACGTACATTTAATCCTGCATTAGTTATTTCAGGGAAGTAAAAAAGTAAAAGCCCATGGAATTGGTGTACACCGTTATGAAGAAATTATGGAATTCGGTCAAAATGATTTAAAAGTACTCTCTGATATGTTAGCTGACAAACCCTTCTTTTTCGGCGATGAACCCACCACGGTATGATAATAAAAGTTTTCTAATTTATGATTAAACTAATTAAAAACAACATTATTAACTTAATTAATTTTTTTCAGTTGGATGTCGTTGCATTTGCCAATCTCGCTCAAGTTTATTTTATTGATCGTGAAATTCAATATCCATTACAAAATTTCATGATGGAAAATTGTCCAAACCTTGTAGGACACGTTAACAGGATGAAAGAGAGGTATGGTACCATTAGTAGAATATTAATAAATTTAAAAGATCAAGATTTTTATAAAATTGAATTTTATTATAGTGGAGAATTGAAGATATCAGCCAAATTGGGATTGTCCAGGTTAATAAAACTCTCAGAATAAGACGTTTCGACCTGAATTTATTTGGCCATTTTCAGTTATTGGGAATTATACACATAGTGCAAGTGCACATGTGATCAAACCAGGACTCATCAATAATAAAATTTATTTGCTTCATACACAATTATATGGCTCCTGTGCCCAAGCTCAGAGATAAATCTTATTAACCTGGACAATCCCAATTTGGCTGATATCTCCAATTCTCCACTATAATCAAATCACAGCTACAACCTCAAAAAGCAACTATTGAATTTTATTGTTAATTTTTTGTATGAACTTGAATTTTTAAATGATTATTGTTCCTGTTTTCTTCTCCCCCTCCCCCCCCCTATTTTCTCTCTCTAATTGGAGTCATCTCTGTTGAAAGACCTAATAAATTATTATTATTATTATTAAACAAATCGAGATAGATAGTTTCGGCCACTATTTAAGAGAAAGGAAAATAATACACTATAAAGCAAATTTCTCGCATCTCTGAGTTTTTAATTTTTCTTAAATTTACAATTTTTTAAAAGTTATCCAATTATACTTATTATTAGCCCCGTGGACAAAGAATTTAGGGTGATGGGAGGCTTTGGGTAATCCGGATTTTGATCAAAAGCTTATTTTTAACGCCTAAGGAGATGCCTAACTTAAATATAAGAGAAAATTGTGTACTGTGCACTCCAGATTTTTTATTTATTCTTTTGGGATTTTAAGCAGTTAGAAGGTTTTGACCCATTTGGCTACCCTGTTGAGTATCATGTGTAAAAAAATTCAAAATAAAACATTATGGTTATTTAAAAAACTCAAAAAAATGAATAAAACTAAAACTGAGCTTGCTGGAAAATAGATTATTAAAATTAACGACAAAACTAGTCCTCATAAATTTTACAAAGATTTTCTAATCATCCATGAGAAATTCCTGGCACCGAGCCTGATTCCTATAGATTTGTTTTTTTTTTTTTTATTTCTGAATGACTTAACAAAATCAGTTTTCTATGCGCGAAGCATATAAAATCAGAAACAGTTTGGGACAGAAAAAATAAAAGTATGAAAAAAAAGCATAAATTGATCACTAATTTCTTTAGACACTATTGAAAAAAACTTTCTGTTCAAAAACAAAATGATTTCTCACTTTTTTTTTATTCTGCTCCTTTAGCATACCACCAATGAGCTAAACATCGTTACAAAAATATATGTTTACAAAATTTGTATAACCAAAACAATATAAATACAATAACAAAACAATATATAGTTTAAAAGAAAAAAAAATCACTTTTTTTTTTACCCTGAATAATTTAATTAGAATCAACTTAAACGTTTGGAGCCAGGGTTAAGAAAAGGTCTCTAAGCTGAAAACGCTTCTAATCCTTTGTTTAATATGAATTTTACATACTGATATATGCTTTTTTATATAAAATACAATTTAGCAATTTGAAATTTTTTTTTGACTTAATTAAAAAAGTTAAGAAAATCTTTGGATCTCATTGAAAAATTTTCCTTAAATTAAAATTTTTCTTAAAAATTCTTCTGAATTCGAGCCATTGATAATAATGAAAATTTAATATCTTCAAATGTAAGTTATCATTGGGACATGTTGCTCAAGCAAGGGCGGATACAAGGGGGGGGGGAGTAAAGGGGGTAATTACCCCCCCCCCCCCCGAGATTTGAAAAAACGGGAAAAATTTTTGATACCGCGAATGGAACATGAAAAATTTTTTGTTCCGTGAACGGAACATGTGAAAAAATTTTGCACATGAAAAAATTTTTGGTTCCGCGAAAAACAAAATTTTTCGTAGAAAAACTTTTGAGAACAGCCCCCCCCCCCCCGAAAAAAATTTCTATATACGCCTCTGGTGCTGTGCGACGAGTCACACCAGATCCTCCCTCCCCCCCCCGAGAAACACCTCTGGATCCGCCCTTGTGCTCAAGATTTGATTTCTTACTAACCTACTACTACAATCATGCATACTCTTTTATTCTATTAATGAAAAATCACTTAAAATAAAAATTCATCTTTTCAGGTGTTTCCCAGATTGGGATGATATCTGCAACACATTGGATTTGAACACACATTTACCGAAACCTCCGCCAGAAGAGAAAGAAACAGAAAAGAAAAAGGAACAAAAGAAAGAGAAAGAGGAAAAAGAGGGTGATAAGGACAAAGAGGGTGATAAAGAAATTGAAAAAGAAATTGAAAAGGAAAAGGTTTGATCAATTGAAACTTTTTTTTTATAATGTAATTTTTATTTCATAAATTATTCTTTTTCTTTAGTCTGAGAAAGAAGAAAAAGAAATTGAAAAGGAAAATGCTGAAGAAAAGCAGAAAGAAAAGGACACCAAATGAATAGACACTGAGCAAACTTTTTCCCCATCTCTCGATGTCTGATTGTGTACACGTGCCTGTGTGTGACCTACCGCTTTTAATCATTGTATTAAATCTCAGTTTTACATTTATTTTTAATTTCCCATTAAATGCCAGCTCATGAACTTTATGACGAAACAATTTTATAAGCATTTTTAAAACAAATTAGAATATTTCATCCTTAGGATTTTTGATGGAATTTATTTTTTTCTATCTTTAAGATTTAGGGATCAAACAATTCCTTGGAGTTCATTGTTTAGAGATATGACCGAAAAGTTTTGAAATGTTTACTACCAATATCCTATAAATTATTCCAAGTGTTCATTCCAATTTGCCTTTTTAATGTTAACATGTAGTTTCAGTTACTACTAGTTTGTATTTTTAGCTTTGGAGGGCATCTCTTGTCTAAACATTGATCTCCACAACAATTGACAAGGGGGTTTTTCAGCCGTGTCGAGGCAGGAATTGAGAGACTGAGATAAAAATTGCTCAGACAGAAAATTTATCAGTGCAAATACTGTAAGTAGAGATAATTTCTCAAACCCTTTGTAATTAATTGTAATTTTAACTCTGTTGGACCTAAAAGAATGAAGAAAATAAACAAAAGATTTAACATTTAATTATTATATTGCAATTATATTTTAGTTAACAGCCCATGTTAAAAAAAAAAGATCTTTGCTTATGTGCTTCATTTCAACGAATCAGTAAATGACCGATTCATGTGGCTGAACTTTTGAAACAATGTATGTATGAAAAAAAAAAAGCAAATGTTTTTTAGATTTAAGTATGCCATTTATATAAAGACTAAATAATCTAGTAGTTGAATTACTGGATGGGTAGTCCGTGTGTTGACTGTATAAATAAAGAGAATTAAGTGCAGCTGAGTACCATAAATCCTTTGGGACCATCGTTGATCTTTTCTAAGGTACAATTTTAAATATTTCCACCCGAAGCTTTCACATCACACGCGGGGAACCCCAGGCAAGGCTCTACGTCATTTAATAGATATTATACTATTTCAAATGAATCTCCAGATTGTCTATATATAAATATATATAATATATATATTATTCTTTTTTTTTTCTTCCAAATATTTGTTTTATCGTATCCTTAGTATTGGCTTATAAATAGAGTTGTAAACTGATAATATTTTATTATTATTATTATTATATTATTATTATATATATGATATAAAGCTACTTTTAAAATTTAATAGAACCCATTATGTATAGTCTTATAATTATTATAAATTGGTTTGTATATCGTTGAAATGCATATCAAATTGGAAATTTCCGTCTGTACTCTTCATAAGATATATAGAGATTAAACGGATGCTATATGAACTTAATAAATTAAAACATTTATTTTTAAAATGGTGCGTTCGATTGTGTGTGATTTTATTTTATAAGAGACATATTTATCCTCCGTTATTCTCTAAATATCACCCCGAAATTCATTGCAATTGCTTGTGCAAAATCATTTGTTTTTTGAATCATCATCAATCAATGTGGACCTCTAAAAATCTCTTTTTTGAAAATATATTTAAGCTTTATAATTATATCTATGTTTCATTATATAAATTTTACGGATATAGTTATAAAGTTACCTCTACGCTTTATAAATAAACTCCTATTAAAAAAAAAATTAAAAAAGAAAAAAAAAAACAAAAAAAAAGAAAATCAAAATATCTGTTTTATTATAAATGTGAATAAGATTAGTCTACTATTACTAAATGACTATAAACTAACAATTTCAAATAATTTCACAATTTCTTCAATTCTATAATTTCTTCACTTTATACTCTTTAATGGATTAGAATCATCTGTAATGATTAGAGCATTCCAACATTTTGAATGGAAATGTAAGCACAATTGATACATGCCAAAGGGGTTGCATTTGAAATGAAAAAAATTTAAGATGGGCGAAATATAATTTTTTTTTTTTCATAATTCCCAAAATATTTTAAATTGTTAATCCTAATATAGGTTTGATTAATTGTTATTGCTTGCGCATCCGCACTGCAACAGTATAAGCGTCATGTATAACATTTTTTGTAATAAAATAAAATTGAAATAATCCAAACTATTAGAATTTAAAAGAACTTCTAATAACAATTTTCTTTCATTTTTAGTTTTCTTGATTTTTGTTTCAAGTTTTAAAAATTTCTTGTGTTTTTGATTTATTTAGGAATTAAGAAGATTTGGGTCAGTTAGAAGGAATTGATTAATAAATAAAAAAAATTTTTTATTCATTCTTTTTTTGCTATCAACGTTTTGAGGCTTTCTTCCTTGGCACTGTCAAATTGTCAACAGAGATTTTGTAATGATTATTATTTTTGACCAAGTGAAACATAATAGAATTGTTGACAACAACATTAATATGATTAATATAATCAAAAATTATAACCATTTCAAAACTCTAGTAATGTCTATTTCATAATTTGATGGTTCCGAAGAATAAAGCGACCCCCTTATCTCAAAAACGATGATACAAAAAAAAAATAATTTTTTTATTTATTAAATTTCTCTTGACTGAATTCTCGCCTTCTTAATTCCTGAAATCTAAATATCTACATTCTTTATTATTTATTAAAGCAAATATTTAGAGATTTTAATAATAATTAGTAAGGGGTCTTCCACATATTACGTAACGGGGACGATTTTCTCAACAGGGAAAAATGGAGTGATTATTTGAGTCACGAGGGAAAATTTACTAAAAGAAAAAAAAAAGGTAAAATAATATGAATTTTGTATAAGAAATTTTATTCAGGGGGGGGGGGTAGTTCTATGTTGTGGCATAATATTTGTAGGGGGCTTTGTTTGTATGTGACTAACTGTGACATAGGGGGGGTAGAAAATAGTCAAAAAAGTCGTTACGGCGTTACGTGATATGTGGAAGACTCCTAAATGTTTGAAGCGAGTACAGTAGTTAAAAAAAAATTAATTTTTCTATAGTTTAATTATTTCTATTACTCTCTTGTCTTTGTAATTAATGAATATATATATTCAAGGGAATTTAATAAACCAACTGCAGCAACACCACTTGAGGAGAATATATATTTTTCTACTTTCTCTTGCCTATATATATGTTATATTGTGATTGTGTCAAAAAATTCCATGTCGAGGGTGTTTCTAATCTAATTTGAAAGTTTAAACCACTGTAGATTCTGAACGGTTTGATCAGACTAAATGTGATGTCAATTTGTGCAGGAAAAAAAACTCTTATTGACTAAATAAAAAAAAAATCGCGATTAATAACTCCAAATTCACTTTATTTAAAAAAAAAAACTCATCTTTTAAGCAAAAGTCGTCTTAAATGGGTAAAAGTTTGTCCACACCTGTTCTCTATTGTTACTATGAAAATGTATGAACATGTTTGTTAATGGGAACAAAGTTAAAAAAAAATACTTTCTATATATTTCAATATAGATAAGAGAAAGTAAAAATAGTTTGAAGTCAAGCAAACGACATTGTCAGGTTAAAAGGCCACCGACTGTGTAGAAGACGCAGCCAACACCAATTTTTTTTAATCGGAGGGATGCGATTCATCAAAATATAAAATCATATTGATGATTCTCCCAGGACTGTAGAAAACCAAAAAATTTATAAATTGACAATTATATACAGATCAAATCCCAAAAATAATGGCTTAGAAACAAAAGGATTTGAGTAGGTGAGTAAAAAATATTTTCAATTTTTCTTGTAGAAATTGTTCGTTTTTGATAAAATCACTTAATTTAATTTTTTCTTATTTCTTATTTTCTTATTTCCTATTTCATTTTATTGTGTTTTAAAAAAATCGACATTTTTCCATTGTAAAATTCGTTTCTAAAACAATCTATTTTTTGACTTCCCCCGAAATTTACGGATTACTGAAAACAGAGCTTGATATTTGGTTGCCTATCAACCAGGCGTTTTTCGATTTTATTTTTATATACAATATATAAATTAGATATTTAATTGTCCGATGATTTTATTTAAGCCATTTGGATACCAAGTGACTTAAATAAGAATCCCTGGACCCCAAATATATAGATTATAATAATAACAGTTATCGTATAAAGTCTTATATGTCCCGCTTTGCCGAAAAGACTGTGTGTATGTGTCTGTGAGTGAGTGTGAATGGGAAAAAAGTGTGAGTGTTAAAAAAAAATTTAATTTTTTTTTTTTTTTATTTTCTTACATAAAAATAAATAACAGATCTCAGTAGAAATAAAACCTGAACTTTACTAAAAATATTCAATTTAAAGTGGTAGCGGCAATGGAATTTTCTTTTACTTTGACTTTAAAAAAAATTTCCTTTTCTTCTGGAAAAAGAAAATTTGAGTACTTTCATTGCTTGATAAACGGGTAGTTTAAAAAAAATATATACTGTAATTCTAGTTTAATTATTTCACAATTCATCAGTAGCCTACTCTCTTGTCTTTGTAATTACTGATTTCAATATTCAGTGGTATTTTGTGTGGAATATTTTTATTGCTTTCTCCCACAATACTGAATATATTAATAAAATTATCCTTTTTCCTAAAATAATTGTTTCATCTTTATTCAAAAAAATCGTGGATTTATGTTCAAATTTGCCTTTTTGAATCCTTAAAAAGGAAATAGTAAAAAAAAAATTTCAATTATTTGTCCATTTTAAGAAGACAAAGATTTCAACTAGAAAAGTACAAATAACATAAATATCTACTTTTTTTAAAAAAAAAAGGTCATTGAAATGCTAAAATAAATCACATTAATCTACTTAACAATCTAAAACAGGAAATATTGTTAATGAATAGGACTAACAAACTTAAATGAAAATTTCGCAATTTTTTAACAGACTACTTGTGCATTTTATCATAATTATTAATATTTTAAATTTACCTTCAAGGTCGTGGCTTCACTCTAATTAGAACATTTTCTTAAATAACTTTTTATTAAACAAGTCTTAATTATATTATCTTTTTTTCTATAAGCCTTTTCATGTTTTTTAAAAAAATAGAAAATAATTATTATCATTTATCGTTTAATAGAATATGTAATCAATTATATTATATAATAATATAATTTAAAAAATTTTTTTTGTTTTCTTTAGCAAAATGTCTCACTCAGGGCCGGAACTACGAGATTTTTTAGGGGGGGGGGCAAAATTTAATTTGCCGCCCCCTCCTTAAAATTTTCTATAGAAAATTCATATCATTTTACCTTTTTTTTTAGTAAATCTTTCTTTAATTGCCGCCCCCTGATATCTGCCGCCCGGGGCACACGCACCCACTGCCCCCCTCTAGATCCGGCCCTGGTCTCACTACTTTTTGTCCGTTGGGGCAGACTGGAATTTTTCAATCTTTATTATGATAGCCTTAAGGTTCTTTAAAACTTAGGGAAATATTATAAAGGAGCTCAGGGCGGTAACCGGGGAAATATTAATATCCAACTCTCTCCCCAAAATTAAAAAAAAATCTGGTGTGACTGGTTCCACCAGATTTTTTGTGTCGTGATATATTTAGTTTCCGACAGTACAGGAGCCTACATTCGAATTTCAAGATGTAAAATTGATAAGACTGGGAACATATTTATATTTTGTTACCATGGCAACCATTTCTCCTATCTTTCCTATGAAGTACAAGAGTAAAGTGGTCTTCAGAAGATTTCAATGGCAAAATGAGAATATACATTTTAAAGAACATTTAAAAAATAATTGATTTATGAATTTTAATCAAAACCGTTGGAGCGAATTTTGAGAAAATAAAAAAAAACTGAAAAAGTACATCAATAAAGTACTAGTACTCTTTGGTCGATTTTGTTCAAAAGTTTTATGTCATGTGCTAGAGGGGTGCCCCTTCGACATCGAATTTTTTACATTAATCCAATACTTTGTGTATGAGTAAAAAGTGTAAGTGTTTTCGAAGAAAAATGGATAAATAAAGTATAGAAAGAGACTACTTGTTAGTATTAAAATTTTAAATGTTAGAAATTATAAAGATATTTTATATTCTTTAAATTTTATTCATTTGAGGGTGGAGGGAGCGCATATCTAAATCCCCACCCTCTACCAAAAAATCTTTTGCTACGATATGAGAAGGCTCTAATATTTCACATTGAAAAAAGTCTGTATTTGATTGATTCATGACTTCATTCCTGCCTCAGAATTATGCATTCAAAAGATTTTGCTTCGAAAACCCTCATGTTTACACTTGTCATTAGATTTTAAAACACACAATCGAAGAAACATGTTTTCATCAAGAGCGAAAGTCCATTTTGTTCATATTCCTTTGATGTTCATCGATGAAATCATAGTTAAAGAGAAATGTGTCACTTTGTTGATACATCCAAGTGAAATACATTCAAAGTGACAAATGTATTTAACTTAAGAAAAAAAAAAAACTTTTTGGAAAAAATATGGGCATTGAAAAGGCGAAATTTTAATTTCATCTTAAAAAATCTGAATTTCTTAGAAGGTGTGACATGACTTCTGGGGTATTAGAAGATTGTGATGATAGCATATCAATGCCTTCAATTTTATTATTTTTACTCGTCTAAAAATAAAAATAATTAACTCACGTAGGGAAGAATTACCAGACCAATAACCATTTTCAAACCAAATTGTCCCCTTTTTGGGGGGGGGGGGGGAGAAAACGGGAAGGGGGGGGGTTGGGGCACCCCCCCCCCCCCTTAAAAATTAAATTTGGGGGGGGGGGGAATAGGGGGGGCAAGCATTCCTTACTTTGTCTCGGGGCACCCTCGGTCCAATAATCATAATAATAAATATTTTGAATTAATAATTTTCATTTTCAAGAACATTCCTAAAAACAATTTGTAGAGAGAGGAAAAAAGTCTCTTAAAAAGTCACTGTCAATATTAAGAATTAATAATATGAAAAAGTAAAAGAAAACATTAACTTTCGATAACCGAAATATGGCAGAGTTCTTTAGAAATTAATTAAATAAATAAAAAAATTTAATTTCATTAGTACAAAAGTAAAAATCTGGTGTGACAAGCACAGAAAACAACTTTCAATTATGTTGGACAAATAATTATGAAAAGAAAAAGAAATATGAACAGATTTATGCTGAGGAACTTTGACAGATGATACAATTTAATCTCTCTTTAGAATCAGAATTCACAGCGCATGTCTTTATTCTAACATATCCTAATTAGCCCACGGGAAATTATTTAGACCCTTAGTACCATTGTGCCTAAAGCGATCAAGAATTTAAAGACATTTAAGCATAATTAAAATTGAGGAAGTTTAGGTTTATTAAAAATCTATCTTTTCTTATTAGTTCATTAGATATTCTTTAAGGTAATTTTAAGCAACAAAAGATTCTAAATAATAAATTTCTAGTTTTATTGGAATTTGAAATTAATTTAGTCCCTTGTGGACGAACACAGAGAATGCTTAAAGTTTTAGGAAAATTTTGAAAATTCTCAGAGTCGTGTGCTCTTGTTTTAAAAATGAGTTCAAATTTTGCAGACATTATTTTTTAATGGAAAAGACCTATTATATTAAAAAATTTGAAAAAAGTATCTCATAAAAGTCGCTTTTTTTTAAAGTTTCCGTGAGGCAAAAGTGGCTTTTGATAATCTCAAAAAACGTTTCTTTTTGTGAGATCAGTCAAGATATCTAAAAAATCCGAAAAGTCTCAAAATTGACATAAGTCGAAAGACTTTTTTCCACTCTCTTCTAATCAGGTATATGATAGAAAAAACTAAAAAATATTTTTAGCTTAAACCATTGACGTCGATTTTAGTTTACATTGCTAAAAGAGGGAAAAAAATTTCGAAAAGAAAAATTTGGACCAAAATAGGCCCTTTAAACTATATAAAATTAAAGATCAGCTCCTAACTTTGCGGAACCTGACAGCTAGGGTGGTCCCGGGCTAGGATAGTTCCGGGGTGAGAGGGGAGGGGGGCAAAGCCAAATCTTTTGTTATTTTTGCTCTATAATATTAAATTTGTGAGCTTTTGGTTTTTTAGCAGTTAACCATTCCAATTCCAAGGAACTCCTATCTCGCTCCAGTTTTGCGAGTGATCTCGTTGAAAATAAAAAGCCATTTCATTTTCCAACTTGGTTCGCTCAGGGGCCCACATCTTGTGGGTACGTGGATGGCGACCACGAGCTGCCCGAGCTGGGACAGGCAGTCCTTCAGTTCTTTAAATGTCTGTCTCTTCCTTCCTCTTTCCAACAGGCGTCAGACCGTGCGATGGACCGGTCTGTCCTATCCTTCTCGGTGGGAACAACGCATGATAGATGGTATTGGAGGGAAAGAGTGAGATCCGCCGACCCCGCATCGAGGGACAAGGCGAGGAGAGAAGATTTTCTAACTTGGTGTTGCCAGTGGCGTCATTTGGGCAAACTTTTTTTTCTTAAAATTTATTTACAAATAGGTACTCTAATTTGGCCAAAAGATATTTAATTAAATTATATTACAGTATATCTTTTGTCCATTTAATTAAATTAAATATCTTTTGGCCAAATTAGAGTACCTATATATGTAAATAAAATTTAAGAAAGAAAAAAAAGATTCAATTTAAAAAATTTTCCGGGGGAGAAACCGCCACTCGACCTGGGGGGGGGGGGTACTCCAGACCCCCCTCCCCCCGGAGGATGGGTGGTGTCATGCCCCCTCCCCCAGCCAAATTCTCTAGCTACGCCCTGAATATATAGTACAATAAATAGTTGGTGCTGCATTTGAGAATTAACAAGAATATATTTACTTTATCTCTGGGAACTATGCAATTGACCTTCTTTGAGGTCGCCCATGTCCTAAATGGATTGATTTCAATTTAATTTTGTGAATGATTCAATTTAAGAGAGAGACGTATAATCCTCATTTAGACAAAAATATGAAAGGCGGTCAAGGCTTCTTGTTGTTAGAATGGAACGGTGTTCACGTTGCGTCACATCTCCAGTGAGTTAAGGTTTATTTTTGGCGCGCGCGGTGTCACTGACCAATCGCGTCCATCCGCGGCTGTCTGTGGGTGTGGCTCTCTTTGGACCAATCAGCGGCGCCGATGGCGCTCTCGCCCTTGGTAGGCGACAGCGAGAGCCGAGAAAACGCAGAGCAGCACACATCACACATCAACATCGGCTGGAATTGAGTGAGAATGGCGTCGTTGCGTTTTACGCACGCTGTCGTATGCCGCATCCCGCTGTCATTTCGGACCCGAGGTGAAATCGAACTTGAAGAAGCCAAACGCCAGCACGAGGCTTATGTCCGACTACTCAGAGAGCTTGGTTTAGATGTCATCGAACTGCCACCTGACGAATCCCTTCCTGAATGTGTATTCGTCGAGGACACGGCGGTCGTTTGTAATGGAATTGCACTCATCACAAAGCCGGGCTCTCCCAAGCGTGCTAAAGAGGCGAGTATCCGTTTGTTTGTTGACCAAAAACTAAAACAACCAACTTGCAGTCATTTGTTAACTGACACTTCCTTGCCTATGTTACTCACCCTCGACAAATTATCGATCCATCCCCTCCAATTTAACTCGCTTTTTTTAATAGCTAAACCTGTACTGTCAAAATATTTAAAATCTCTAGATAAAAAATCATCATATTTGATTTATTATTAAATTACAAAACAGATATTTTTTCTTATATTGTTTATTCATAATATTTGCATTATTTAATTCATATCTCCCTAATAATAAAACGTCTAAGATAGAGCATTGCTAAGATTTTTGATGAGGTATTTTATTAAAATTGGTAATTTAGAAGTTTTTTTTTATAATTGATATTTGTTTTTTTCATATATTTGATTTTTTGCTTTTAGACAGGGCTTGGAATCGATTAGGTACTCAGGTTCGATTCGATCATCCTAGGACTAAATAAATAATTTTTTCTCAATTTTTAAATTAAATCTTTGATAGTCATTTTTCGAGGAATTAGGGAGAGGGATCTTGCGGTAAAAGGATAAATTTATTCTTTCCCCAATTGAACAAATATCTATATTTTGAAGAGATATAAGGACCTTTAATCTCTCATTTAGGGGTTTTAAAGACATAAAAAAAGTATAAGTAATTCCATCCTTATCTCGGGTAACTTATTATTGATATCCACATAAAATTCTCAGATATGAACCCCTAAGTGAGAGAATCTATAAATAATATTTTGTGAGAGAGGAGGATATAAAAGGATTATTAATTTATTATTAATTAAGCACCCTCATTGATATTGGCCTTAATTTTCTATTATTAATAAAAAAGCTCTCCATCTCCTTCTATATTGCCTAATCCATCCGTTTAGCATAATGTAAAAATATACATTAGAAAAGGGCGTTAAACAGGAAATGAGCATAAATAAAAAAATAAATTCAGAAACCAATCAAATCGAAATTTCTATTTCGAAATATCAACTAACGAGTTGAATTCTCTTTTGAACACTCGCGCTTCCAGCTGAAAATCATTTCTAAAATTAACTTTAATGTCTAATAAAAAGAAAACTAGTTTTTTTTTTTTTTTCTTCAGATAAACATTGCGCGTCAGGATTTATTTATTGTTTTTTGAATTCAATATTATATAATCTCTTAAACCAATCTTTAAAATTTTCCAAACATTCTTTTTCCACTGACAAGTAATTTACATAAACTAAGCTTGAACAAAGGTTTCTCTATTAAATCCCAATTTATGCTAAAGATAACAATCAGGTCACTATTGTTTTTATTTATAACTCTTGCAGTGTTTACTCTATCTCCAGAAGATCATTTGTAATGATTAGATTTCCTCTTTTTTCATAGATAGGGTTCATTAAAAAAAATAAATCATTATTCAGTGAAGTACACTTGCTCCATATCTCCCCTTCAAAAAGGCGGCCCGAATTAATAAGTTACTTCCAATGTAAACTTGACCATTTGTTGATGATAGGACACTCTTGACAACAAAATTTACTTAATAAATAGAGTATATCAATTTCCACCTTTCCACCTCTATCTAAATATTTACAGGGATATCGCCAGGGCCGGAACTAGGAGATTTTTTAGGGGGGGGGGGTAAAATTTAATTTGCCACCCCATCCTTAAAATTTTCATTATCAAATTCATATCATTTTACCTTTTTTTTAGTAAATCTTTCTTTAATTGCCGCCCCCCTGATATCTCCCGCCCGGGGCACATGCACCCACTGCCCCCCTCCCCCTTCTAGATCCGGCCCTGGATATCGCATTATGTCGAGACCCTCCATTTAATAAAAATATCAATTTTGTCCCGTTTTTAACAAACTACTGTATAGCCTAGTATTTGTAGAAAACTGAACCGACTCTTATTTTTTCCCTGTAAGGAATACGTTAAATTCCAAGGAAAAAAAGTAAATTCAACAATTTTTATTATTTTGATTTAATTATTTGAAAATTAATTATCTTTAAACTAGAACACATTAGTTTCCAAAAAGGAAAATTCTCGATTGTCAGCACTTTTTTGAGCCTCCCATTTGGGGACCCGTGTATTCCTGGACTCTCTATTTTATGTATATATAAGAGTGGAAAATTTCATTTCGAAATTCCAACGGGAAGTTGGTCAAACAGAGCTTGACAGACAGGCGGACTCTCGGCAATATATATAGATTTTTGTATTTCTATTTATATTCATATTATTAATTTTGAATAATTTCTCAAGTTTTATTTTTTTTCTGTAGATTAGTTTATTATTTAGTAATCTAAATTCACCCAAACACATCATCAAAATTAAAATTAAAATATTTATATTTTAGAACGGGGTCAGCGAAAAGCCCAAGCGACGCAAACTAGTATGTTTATCATTTTTATGTAATTTATTCTAATAGGTCATTCATTTCTTCTAAAAGACGGAGAAATTTATTATTGTTATTTGTTTTCAGTCATATACGAAGATAGCGACCAATTGTAACTCAATATAACACTGGAATTTCTTCTCATCTATTTCCAGTCTTTTCTTGCTTGTTTTAAAGTTAAGTCGTATGGCCAAAAAATGATCTACCAATGAAAAATAAATCAAATTATTCAAATAGAAATCTTTCAAAGAATTATCGCCCTATAAACAATTTTTTTTTAAATATTAATGACTCATAGACTAAATGACTCACGAGAATTTCTATAAATTTTGAACAATTTCTTAATGAACCGAAA
The DNA here is from genome assembly GCA_023213315.1 of Euborellia annulipes. Classification (NCBI taxonomy): domain Eukaryota; kingdom Metazoa; phylum Arthropoda; class Insecta; order Dermaptera; family Anisolabididae; genus Euborellia; species Euborellia annulipes. The sequence continues at coordinate 17,659 of JAKCPI010030353.1, forward strand.
CAGAAACGTCTCAAAAATTGAAATCTCTTTATTGGAATTCTCTTATACATGCCGACACAAAAAATTCTGGTGTGACAAGCACAGTACACAACTTTCGATTACCGAAGGTAAGAGAAAGTTGTGTGCTGTGCGCCAGTCACACCCCCCCCCCCCCTCTCCACTGAGCGGGGGGGGGGTGGATGGGGTTTTGGGGGGGGGGAGATTTTTTTTTTTTTATTTTAGAATTTTTATTAAAGCACCGAAAATAATTTTGAAATGATTAAAAATATAAATGATAATTATTTGAAGGTCATACTTGAATGTTTTATCGAAGCCAAATAAGGTCTTTAAAACAATTTTTGTTTTATTAGCATTGGAAGAAACTAATGATAAAAATTATTAAACTTTACATTTTTTTTCTAGTTTATTACTATAATTTTATATATTGTAAATAGATTATAAATTATTATACATTTTTGGTTCGTTAGATTAATCTGCTTTTTTTTCTAGGTGGAAACAATTCGAGCTGTCCTGAAGAAAGAATTAGATCTGCCAATTATAGAAATTAGCGACGAGTCAGCCAAATTGGATGGCGGGGATGTGTTATTCACAGGTAATAATATCTGATATTCAAATTGATTGAATAATAAAATTAAAGGAATGGAAAGGGAAGGAAGACAAATGCCAAAGATAACTCTTGTGCTTAAACAAAAAAAGGCATTGACTGCACTGATAAAATATTAATGACTGCGCTTTTCGTTTCGAGGAATCAAATTTATATTAGGAAAAAATTATGAATAAGCATTCTTGATATATTTTTAAATGAAACTCAACAATGAGTGTAATGATTAATCAGAAGAATCTGAATTCATCTTCAAATTCCTTAGAAGAATATCATCACCGCAAAAATAATGAAATCTAATCACTATGCATCTTTTCTTAAATGTGACAAATTTCCATATTTTATTCACTCTGACTACTGAAAAAATGAGTAACAAGGAATGCTACTATACTACACCAGAGATTACCAATTCACTCATCAATATAATATGGACAAATAAAAGCAGTGGCGTAACGAGCATAACTTTGTGCCCGAAGAAGGCTATCTTACCCCCCCCCCCCCCACTCCTTACAAAAACAATGCACATCCTGTTTGCCGTAAGGACCAAGAAATATATCTTCTTGATCTTTTATTGTCGTATGTGACAAACAAAAAAATTTAATTACCAAATTATTAATGTCTCTCATTGTTCATATTAATGGGCTGGCACCAAAATATTTTTTTCCGTTTGAAATTATTATTTTAGGGAAATAAGTAGATTTAATTAAAAATTTGGTATAGTGGGCCCAATGATGAGATCTTGTCAAGGGCCAAAAAAGCTAGCTACGGCCGTGTATAGTTTATGTTATTCCTTATGTGCGAGAAAGTATTGCTTTTCTGTTAAGAGAGTTTGAAAAACAACCTTGAAAATAACATGCTTTTGCCATTTTGCTGCAGTTAAAGCATATTAGTATGTGCAAGGGCGGTCCTAGCCTTACATTTGGGGGGGGGGGTCACTGTTTTTTTTTTTTTTTTTATAGTAGAAATAAATGGGCCTGGACCCCAATAAATATATATTAATCAAATATGAGTATCGTTTAAGTCTTAAATGGCCTAAGTTGCCGAAAAGATTGTGTGAATGGGAGGAGAGTGAGTGGGAAAAAAGTGTATGTTAAAAAAAAAAAAAGATTTTGGGGGGGGGGGGGGGGTCACGACCCCCTTGACCCCCCCTCTGGGACCGCCCTTGAGTATGTGTCTGAAATAAGAATAATGTGATTAGAATTAAAATTATTATTTAATAAAATTAATTTAAAAATATTTAATTTATTATAAATTAAATTTTTTAAGCATTTTATGTTTGCTCTGATGAATTCATATGAGCTCTTTTCTTATTGTCATTCAAAAAAGATATTTTATTATCGAGAATCGGATAAATATGATCTATATATGGTTTGATGAAAAAACAATCCAAAAATGGAATCTATTATTTTGTCCAAGGAGAAAGGCGAATTTGGTCAGTTTAATTATGAAAAAAGAAAGAATAAAAAACAACGGTATTTAGCTTTTTATATATTAAATTTTTACTTTCTCTTACCCTATATATGAAATATATAGAGAAAGTATTGGATTCATGTCAAAAATTCTATGTCGAAATTTTAATGGATCTTCACGTTGAATCCAAAAAAGTGGTTTTCACGTCATGGTCTGTCTGTGTGTGTAGACGTTTTTAAGCGTGAAATAAATGAGCTACTAGGTTGAGATTTTATATTTAAGTTAGGCATCCTCCTAATTCAAAAAAATAAGCTTTTGAACAAAATTGGCTAAAAAGTACTAGTACTCTACTGATGTACTTTTTCAGTTTTTTTCGATTTTCTCAAAATTCGCTTCAACGATTTGGTTTAAAATTCATAAATCATCCATTTTTTATATGCTCTTTAAAAAATATATCAGTAAAGTTTTTCGTGAAAATTGTTTTAAGTACACTTTACTGATGTAGAATTTCAGATTTTTCAACTTCATTTTCCGGCTCTTCCTTCCATAGAGCCAATGTTAAATCCCTATGGGGGTTTGCTTGTAAATATCTATTCAAAAGGGTGTCAAATAATCATAGTTAATTTCAAGCAGTCAACATTTAAAATATATATATATATATATGTGTATTGTTAGGAAATCTTTTAATAAAAGCACTTGGAAATTTTCAGGTCGTGAGTTCTTCGTTGGTCTGTCCGAGTGGACAAACGAGGCGGGAGCCCGGGCCGTGGCAGCCGCCTTCCCGGAGTATCCTTGCACCCCGGTTAAGGTGAGCACCTGCCTAGAACCCGACCAGACACTCGATCTAGACGCGACCATCAAGGTGAGGGGCCGAAACTGCTGCAGACTCTTCTTTCTTGAGTGGCAGCCAAAAGCGAATAGCACGATGCACGGCCCTCGGCCAGAATAAAAAGTGGCTTGCCGAAGCAAAGCACGATGCACACCATACGCACCTTCAAACACGCGAACAGCCCTCTCGGCCATTTCGCTACTCTTGTAGATAGGCAGTATTGTCAACTAAGTATTATTATTGCGAAATTTTGGCTTCTTATTATTTGATTGCTTTTTTGAAAATTTCTTTTCCTATTAGTACTAGGTTTTGAATTAAGAGAGATATCAAGGTTGAAGAAATTGAATTTGTTCTTGGTTTTTAAATAAATTTATTTGTTTTAAAGGATTGAAGAGGTAAAGCATTTTGAAGGATTGAAGAGGTAAAGCATTGGCTTCTGATATCAAAGGTCAAGGGTTCGCATTCCGTTTCATGCGCCAAAAATTTATTTCAATTGTATTGGCTACCAATTCAATTGAAATAAATAGAGACGGTAGACTCTAAATGGCTTTCGATGCCGAAAAAGACCTTCAATAAAAAAAAAATTTGACTACGGACTCAAACATTATTTTTAATCGAGTAGGAGAGGGAGTTGCTGTGACATCCCGCCCTGTGGAAGGGACGTAAAGAAGGTTCCCTTCAGTGATGCATTCGAAAGGAACAGGCTACACTCCAGGACTGAGGGAGTCTCTCCTCAAACTAGGACATCCTCCCTAGCATAGAAGAGGTTGGATAAAAGGAACCGGGTGGAACCAGAAATAAGGATTAGTTCACTAGCTAGAAACGAACGCAGGAGGAGGAGCTGGAGATAGGAAATAATGTAATTTCACGGGGTTTCGGTAGATGGTTACGGCCAGAGGCCGGTTGGGTGTGAGGTGTGTGTCTTCTTGCACGAAAGCACCTCGGGTAAATAAAAGGGGATCCCGATAGGAATTTCAAATAATAATTTTAATTGAGTAGAAAATATCTATATATTCCCACATTTATTGTTTAAAATTAGGTTCGTTTCTCGTATAATCTGTAGGTCATTAATAAATCAGGGGCCTCCGGGCGAGTTCGTCCCATTTCTAAAATGGTCTGATTTTCATTGCACTAGGATAGGAATGTCAAATAAATTGCTGATTGGACGCCTCTTAAAAAAAAGACATTGGAGAAAATTTCATTTAGAGACTCTCAGTAAAATTTGATTAGTTAAAATCAAATAGTCCTAATGAAAAAATTCTCAACTCAAAAAGATGGGGCCATTCCTTCCCTTTCCACCTCTTCCAACCTGCCCCTACCAAAAAAAAAAATATTTCTATCTCATTAGTTCGGAGATTCTGATCCTATTTGTTTCCCTAACAAATTTCACACTCATATAAAAACTTCGCGTTTGTATAAAAAAAAATTTAAAGATAACGTAATAAAAAAATACAAATAAATTTAAATATTTAAAAATCATAAACAAATATAATAGAAATTTTTTTTCAATAAATTCAATCTAAACATACGTATATAAACGAAGTAGAATTAATATTTTATTTTTTCTAATTTTAGCTTTTTTAAACATATATAATCTAATAATAAAAATAAACATAGATAAAGTATAGTTATCATTAATAAAATATTAAATAATTACCATAATACTTTAAAGAAACTAACTTAATCATTCATTAACATAAACATGAACATTAACTCTGCATAATCTTCATTTTCTAAAAAAAAAAAAAACAAACCTGTCATCTCTCTTCAACCAACCTTTCTTATTCATCTCACGATGAAGGGCTTAGTAGGCGGTAGATTATTCTTTATGAATTGTTCATAAGTGGCATTAGTTTAAATAGGTCGGCAATGAATCGTTAGACCTCTCTACGCAGGATTTTATTCGCTACTCAGCATTCATTATAATATGATCATAAATTTAAAAGTAAATGTAGTGTTGTTTGTTGATAATTGATATAAATTATTAGCATTTTATTACTAATATTTAAAAACTAATCGTTGGCATGTAGCTAAAATACTTATTATATGTATTAATAATTTTCCTATAAGTCTTGTCCCTAAAGTTTAATAATAGAAATAAAAAACTGGTATTAGGATTTTTTTATTAATTTTATTAAAGGGTACATAATTTATTCAAAATAGCCCTTATTACTTTAGCACATTTCTTCAAATCATTAACACAGTTCCGGATTGACCGAGCTGGAGCTCGTTTGTTTTGAGAAAATTGAAAATAACTAAAAAAGTACATCAGTAGGTAAAGTACTAGTACACGAAGTTTTCTAAAGACGAGCCTTAATGCAATTTATTTTGTATGCCGCAAATAGTAAATATTTAAAATTTGAAAGAAATCGTTTAAGAGAATTTCGAGAAAATTGGAAATAACTAAAAAAAGTACATCAGTAAAGTACTAGTACTCGAAGTTTCTCAAAACCGGGGCCTAACGCAATTTGTTTTGTTTACCGAAAATAGTATATATTTGAAATTTGAAAAAAATCGTTAAACCATATTTCGAAAAAATTGGAAAAAACTAAAAAAGTACATCAGAAAAATACTACAGTAGTACCTGAATTTTCCCAAAGACGAGACCTTTCATATTGGTTCCGATAAAATATATCCTTTAAGACTTGAAAATTTTTGTGCCTTTACATTTTATAAAAGAACCAACCATTCAGGAATTTTATTTTATTTTTGTTCAACTTTTTTGAGGAAACAAAAAAAAAATATTATATTATAAATAGTCTAATTCAAATAACCGAATGCCATGCTGTGGTCTAGTGGTAGGACACACTGAGTACATATCTGTGGATCCGTGGTTCGACTTCCGGCGGCACCCTATCTTTTGTCGGCTATTTGAAAACTAAGCAAATGTGATACCCCATGCACAAGGCCCAAAAGAGTATATCGCATAGCAATATCGATTTATAGTTTTAGATGCCTTAGACCGAATGCCTAGTAGTTAAATTTCCAGCACACGCTCTGAGTGAGATCTATAATAATGAATCGAAAATACTTTTAGTAATAAAATATAAATTCTACCAGCTTTTTAAATTCTATTATTAAATATAGAACTTTTTTAAGGGACACAACTGACATCTAGACTTATGGTCCGTATTCACAAAGATTTCTAAGAAAAATCTTGACTTAAATGAATAATCTCTACTCTCTTAGAATTTTTTGATATCCATTTTTCTTGAGTGTTTAATGAGAAGAGCCACTTAAGAAAAATTGTACCTATTATTAAAATATATATATATATATAGGTTCAATATAAATATATATATATATATATATAAGCAGAGTAAAATTCCCTTTAGATAAGAGTTTTTTCTTAGAAATATTTCTGAAAATGTGCCTAAGTATTTTTGTTCTAAAATTTGCATGAAAATAAAATGTGTGAAATTTTATTAAAAATTATAGAAAAAAGGATCGTGTCATAATTATATTTTTTCCGTTCTATAAAAAAAAAAAAAATCATTCGATAGAATTTTAATAAGAAATTTAGTAAATCGTTAACGAAATCATTAATCATTCATTTTCCTTTTTTCTTTTTTTTTTTTTATTTAAATCTCAAATTTTCTATTAATTTGATTAATTTGCCGCTTAGGTTACTGAATCAAGACATTTGAAATCCTTGGTATCTATGGCAGGGCCTGACGTTATGTGCGTAGGATCAGGTAAACCCTCGCAAGAAGTTTTAAAGGTATACTAAAAAAATATTTATTTTTCTAATATCGTTTCTAATTCTAATTATTGAAAATTTTTCAGAGAATTGAAAGAGAAGCGACTTTTAATTATCAAACAATTACCGTTCCCGAAGATTCTGCTGCCAACGTTCTTTATGTTAATGGAACATTAGTGCATCGATCTCAAGACGAGATTCCGGAATCATTTAAGGTATGAAATCAAAATGTTTTTCCTTAATATACTAATTGAATCGTTTATTTCAGAAACCACTTAAGCGACAAAATTTCAAATCATGTGGTTTGGTGCTACTGTACAATTTAATGGTAAATACATCTTTTAGATTATCCCAATAGCATGTTTTTGATTTGGTAAAAAAATATTTGAAGGAGACTAGACCTATACTTAAGCTGCAAAACAGTTTTCTTTAGTTTTCCGAAAGTTGAAAAAAGCGCACTTAGGTGGTTTCTGAAATAAACGATTCAATTTCAAAATGTTGTTCATGTTTTTTTTTAACTATATATATCTAAAAACATGAATTAACATTTATATCTCTTTTGGAGTTTAGGCTTTCACAGTTGTTATCATTAATAAAGGAATTTAAAGATTGCGGTGTGGGTTTCAAGTGAAACATTTTGAACAAAGGTTGTATTTATGTGAGTTTCACGCCGAAGGCGGGCGGCGCGGCTAGTAAAAAAAATTATTTTCGTTAGAAATATTTGATTAGAGAGCTTTTTTATATTATGATATTTTTTTTATCAAGATGAAGTGACATTTAAATATCATATGATGTGGACTTCCTTGCAAGTGATTCATTTATTTTGGTATATATTAATCATTCCTCATCAAAATTTAATGAATTATTTTTTCTGGTTGTAATTTATTGGAGAGAAATCCTCCAATGAATATATATAAATAAATTGTTTTAAAAATATGTATTAATTAAAAAAAAACTAAAAGATAAGATATTGTTTGGAAATTCGGTGTGAAAAACACTAACTTCTTATTTTTATGCTAAGCTGTAGAACAAAAGTTATTTTGTGATATATTTCTCTTACACAAAAGTGATGGAGCAGACAGTGAGGAAAAATAAGTTTCTACAAATTGAAACTCGAGAGTAGTGGAGACAGTTTCTGCTTTAATTAGAGATCATTCTATTTTACGTGTATGTAAAAAATATTTTTATTTCTTGTAATAATAATTGACTATATCCAAAATGTACAATGCTTACAGCCCGAAAATGGACTGGCCTTATCTAATTAAAGCCGAAACTGTCTCTACTACTCATGAGTTTCATTTCGTAGAGGCTTACTTCCTGGCTGCCTGATCCAACACTTATTGTTGAAATACAACAGCCACTCCACAAATTGTCATATTTCTCTTTCGATATACGACTTAATGCAATCATGGCAGTGTATATTTGCTATTCGTCGAATCTTTGTACAGATAAAATTATTAGAATTATTATTTCAAGAACAAATAATATAATCTGTACATTGGGGCGTGCAAGCCTATTGGATTATAGAGTTTGTATCTATAGCACGACCATGTATATAAAGATTGACGTGATTTGTAGCCAGTGTGGCCATGAGAGTTTGAGAACAGGCTCCGGGCCCCGGCCATACTTTTCGGTCAAGAACTGCTTAACTGCTTTATTCTTTTGTGATGTCTATGGTGACAGACAGATAGACCTCTTGATTACTAACCAGTCTGGTGAAGTCTTAAAGTGATTGTTTCTGACAACATAACAAGTTGTTTGCAGCCAAATTTTCTTTTATTTAGATTCTCCTCTCACGGCAGACGTTTCGGCGTGAGGTCTAGGCCATCTACAGAGCCGGCTGGCAATAACCAAATGTGTGGATATTTTTAAAAACAGCAACAACATTGAGCATGTGGTCTGCTCCCAGCAAAACGTTTAAATCCCCAGGCTGGGAAGTCAGCCGTGGCGGTTAGAATTTAAATAAAATTTGGCTGCAAACGACTTGTTATTTTTCTGACTCCCTCGCCATTAAGCCTACAGCCAAAGTCCTTCAACAAGTGATTGTTTCTGCAAAAGATTCAAAATTACAAAGAATTAAACTTGCTACAGAAAAGATGCAATGAATTTTTATCGTAGATGGAGCTATTTTATAAGAAACTAGTCCCAAAGCCCACCTTCGGCGGGAAAGTTTGTTGCCAATTTGGGATATTTCTTGTTGCAATGCAAGTATTAAGATGTTAAGGAAGGATCTTGAGTTCAAGCGAGGGTACCGACTGGGCACAGCACAAAAGGGTCTATTATATACCGTGGTATATACTGTAATCAGGGGGATATAGAAATTTTTTTGGGGGGGGGGGGAAAATTTTAATATTTTTTTTTAAATTTTTTTAATAATTTTTCTTTTTTTTTTTTTTTTAATAGGGTTTTGTTTATTTTGGGTTGGGGGGGGGGGGGGGGGGCCCCCCCCCCCCCCTATATATATAGGCATTTTTAGAGAAATTTCTAAAGCCTCTTAAATTTGACCTTAATGCTCACCCATTTAACATGATCGGGTCGTTGTGAAATTTCGAGACTAATGTAATGTAAAAAATGTCGAGGAAAAAAAAGGATTACCATAAATAATTATTGTCTAGGTATTCTCCGAACGTGTTGACTTCGCCCAGCGCAGCTTGAGTATATCAGAACTCGCAAAAGCCGGAAGTGGACTGACGTCTTGTTGCTTATTAATCAGGAGGACACGGCACATTCGCAATCTCTAATGCATTTGCTTTGCATATTGTTGTTATTGCTATTATTTCTTAGCACAATTCTTTTAAAAATAATTTGAGAAAAAAAAAAGATGTTAAAAATGTTACACTAATCTCTAAATTTAAATTTTTATTGTTAAGTTATTCTTGCAACAGTATTTCTATAAGAACAACGGTCAGGACCGTTATAAAATTAAAATTTCGTGAAATTAAGATATAAGAAAAGAATGTTTTATATTTTCTCTTGTATGATATTCTAATTTATGCACTTTTCATTTTTTTTTTTTTAAACATAATTAAGTTGGCTTTAAACCAAATATATTTGTTTATTAAATCTCTCCGGAGGAAGAAACGATCTGCTAATGCAAAATTTTTCTAAATATTACTCATTTTTTATAAAACTCTATTGCTAAGCATTTATTTTTTAAGTCCTTTCTTGATCCGGATGGATATAGTTATATTTTTATTTTTTGTGATATTTTTTAAAACAGTTCCATTTTTTTTCTCTTCTATTTTGCATATGCTTATTTATTATGGGGAAAGGAATCTTTTTTGTTTTTTAATTATCTTGCCAGGATTTTGTTTTCGTATTTTTAAAATAAAAATTAAGTTTAATTTTAGTTTTAGAATATTTGACGATGAAGATTTAACCAAAATTCTTTTAAATATGTGCAAGGATCAAGTTTAAATCAATTTTAATTTTTTTTTTTTTTGTTGCAAATTTATTCTATCAATAAAAAAATTTCTCTCATTTTATGTCCACCTTTTTCTATGGATTTTTTGATTGGTCGTTAGAAATTTTTATTCATATATCGTAATATGAACAAGGACTAGATAGATATATGCGCAATAAATGGTAACTTTTGATTTTCGTCGATTACCACTCAAAGGCTCTCCTCTTCTGTTTTTTTTTTCCTGGAATTTGTTAGGGCCAATCGAAGAGGGTCAGTACGGTCTTGATGACAGATAGAATTTTAGTATTTCTTGTACAAATTGCTAGAGTAAGGATCTTAATTTTTTGACATAACAATAATTGATTCGTTGTTACAAATTCTGCAGAGATGTATCGTGGATATTAGTAAAAATTAATAGAAAAAGGTAAAACAATGCAGAAGAGAAAATTTTTTTCTAAAAAAAAATTAAAGTCGGTTAAAATTGTGATATAAATGTAGATAGATATACAGTTCTATAAACGAAATAGTAAAATGGCTGTTGTATTTAACACTAAGGGCCGATTTCTTCATCCATGGTCAAGTATCTGGCCCTTGGTTAAGTAACTTGGCCTTGTATTGAAACATATGAAACATTCTTGACTACTAAACCTTATTATAAAATATATCACATCTTATTTTATTATTAAAATAGAATTTAAAAAAAAAAAATTTCTATTTTTAATAATAAATATTTATATTTTATTATAAGATTTAGTATTAAAGGGTCTTACAATGCCTTCTAAACAAGGGGTAGCTACTTGACCATGGATACACAGGCCCTAAGATAGGACAAGAGATGAGTTTAAGGTATTGAATATAATTCATTTCTGTTTTTGGAACGAAGATCTTTTACGCTTCTTATGCTAGGGTGAATTGGCAGAAAACGTCACATAACAAAAAGCAGCAGTAACAAAAATCCGTTACAGCGCCCAGAAGGCGAGGCTAGCCGAGGCCAAGCCTACCTTCACCAGCTCTAGAGAATTTCTATATTAAATTATATTCGGACTTGAAGAAAAGGCGTGAGGAACTTCGTTCCTGGCGGGGGTCCCACGACCCGTCACGTTTGCTTTTTTTTAATAATTGGCCTGATGGAGTTATTTAAATAAAGCTAAAACGTCTCTTTGAGACTCATCTCCTGGCTGCCTGCTCCCTATCTTTTTGAAAAAGTATATTAGTAAAAAATAAATATACTCATTTTTTTAAATAATAAATTGAATGGTTAGTGATAAAAGTAATTATAAATATAGAAGAAGAAAAAATATTTCGTAAGATCTGAATTAAATTTTTTTTTTTGATAAATATATTTCGTCAAATATTCTCTTTTTCAATAATTCCATGGTTACCGTACCTTTTTTTTTATTTGTGTATACTTAGCTTAATAGAAAATGAGATATATTTATCTATATATTTTTTTATAATTTATTATGAATCTCATTTTATATGTATTCTTTAAACATATTTTTTATGTTGTACATAATAAAATTATATGAATAAGTTAAGGCTAAAAAAAATAATGATATTCAAGGAAAAACTTATATAATCAAAATTCACTGCCAAATTTAGGGCTAATTAGTTTTCAGATTAGAATTTTTTTTTTCATTATTTATGTATTATAAAAAAATATTTTTTTTTAAAGCTGGATAAAAAAATGATATTGCTAGAATTCATATTAATATAAATTTACTCTTATAATTTTTTTCATATTAAAGAGCTTAATTTAAATATTAAATAATTTCTTATTTATTTCTACTCGCAAAATAGTTTAATAACAATCATACTTTTCATACTTTATTTAATAATTATTTAATATTATAAAACAGTGGTTCCCAACCTTTTTTGAAGTGCGGCCCACTTTTTCCGCAAAAAAAATTCTGAGGCCCAGTGTATATATAATTTTTATCTTTTCTTAGAAGTCCGCGGCCCGGTTCCAATCAGCCCGCTGCACACAACTGGGCCGCGGCCCACAGGTTGGGAACCGCTGTTATAAAAAATAGTCCAAATATAATAAATGAAAAACGCAGCATATTTGATTAATTTTCAAAAAGAAACGTTTTTTTGAAAATATATTAAATTGTCCAGAGGAAATGCGTTTTTGTCTGTCTTATAAAATAAATTAACATGGGAAATAATTATTAAATATATTTATAATTCATCTTCATTTAATAACATATTTGGAATTCCTTGATTGATAGGGAATTTTCTTCCTGATTCTGGACAGATCAAATCTCCATTGATAATTTCTATTTCTAATAATATATGGTGAACTTTTTTAAGAAATTCTTCATCGTTTTCATAATCCTCTATAATTGTTTTAGGCAAATCGCCAACGTGTCCAATCTAAAACAAATTGTAAAAAAAAAAACACTTAATTGTATTAGACTAGAAATCAAATTATTCTGACAAAAAATGGACCAGGTTATTTTTGTTATTTAATTGCTCTACACGTCAGCCTGCGAGAACAAGATAATGCGGCGAGATTATGTTGGAAGCGGCATATTGTTAATAAATTTGCTTTGACGAAATTGGGGAGAAAATTTATTAAGTAACCCCGCATCGTCCTGAAGAAGTCAATTTCGACTCAGAAATGTCAACATATAGCAGTAGGAGTAATCCTAAATAAATTGGCCGCGCATCTAAACCTGATTATTATTCACCAAGCTGTTCCGCTCAATTAATGTTGAATTAATAATTATATATATATATATATATATATATATATATACCGGGTGAGGCTAATAGGTGCGTGGGGCGGAAGATTGTAGGGCTTATTAACAGACATTTTTAAAGTTTGTTGATTGTATATAATGTGGGGCCTTTAGGGCTACAAATTAAAAATATTTTTGTTCCAATTGCACTTTTTATACAGGGGTGACCCATATCAAAGTTATGTTTTTTTTAAATGGAACGCCCTGTATATTATTGCATATTTGGATTCTGCGGCCAATTTTAGTATGGCTTTATGCCTTCATGCAATGTATTCCAAACCAAACCGTTTAGCCGCAAATCGGGTTTTTGTTGAAAAAACTACTGTCTGAAAAAATTGAAAATCTTGCGAACCATAATACCTAGGGGGCTGTTCTTTTGTGATCTTAGTAATCATAGAAATGTACTAATGTGGGCCAGATGGGTAGCCCGGAATTATTCTTATGTTGGGAGATATGGCCATGCCAATTTGGAAAAATTTCAAACATGGATAACTTTATTTTGAATGGAAAAGATATGCTAAATATTCAAAAGAAATATATTGAAATTTCCTTTAAAATCATTTATTTAACTCCTCGAAGAAGTCCGCTTGCTCAAATTTGGGTATGATTTGTCAACAAAGATGGCGCACCTCCTAACCTGAACATAACCCTAATTTCTTTTTCGTCAAGTTCAAATAAATGATTTTAAAGGAAATTAAAAGACATTTTCGAATATTTTAGCATATCTTCTTTTCCATTTATTACAATTTTGTTTGCGATTTGGATTGTTTTTTAAAATGGTTTTGTCTATAATAAATATATATTTTTTTCGTTATCAGGTATTTCAGTTTAAAAGAAAACTACAAAGATAGATATAGACAACCTTATGTCATTAGAAAGAGAATTAAATTTACGTCCCTTGGCATCAAAAGTAGCATGTTCCATTTGAAAAAATAAAGTTATCCATGTTTAAAAATTTTCAAATTGGCATGGCCATATCTACAACATAAGAATAATTCCGGGCTACCCATCAGGCCCAGTAGTACATTTCATGATTACTAAGATCACAAAAGAACAGCCCCCTAGGTATTATAGTTCGCAAGATTTTTCAATTTTTCAGACAGTAGTTTTTTCACAAAAACCCGATTTGCGGCCTAAACGGTTTGGTTTTGGAGTATTTTGCATGACATAAAATCATACTAAAATTAACCTGGGAATCCAAATATACAAGAATATCTAAGGCGTTCCATTTTAAAAAACATAATACGATATAGGTGCACCTTATTATAAAAGTGCAGTAGAGAACAAAAAATATTTTTTAATTTGTAGATAAAAGAATTACGTCTTATCGATTCAGCAAACATTAAAAATATTCTATTAATAAAAATATTTGATATATCCCCGCGAGCCCCGCCGGTATATATATATATGGTATATTTCCCCCCATTTAGTGCCGATTATACAAAAATCTCTATTTTGAGTGAAATCAACAATTATATTTGTCAAATAGAAAATTACTGTGAAAATCTCAAAGAGTTGATTTGAAGAGTATTTCAATCTAATTTACAGAAATATTTGTTACTTGGAGCGGATGAAGGTAATACCAAAATTATAGATCCCTTTATATTAAACATTCGATGCAAACCGATGTGTTTGGATGATAGCATTTGATGTTTCTCTATCTCCTTACTTTCATTATCCAATTTTATTTTAAACTGAAATGTAAATTAAAACACTAGCTAATAAGTTTTCAGTTATAGATAAGTAATTTTTTCAGCTAGAGGAAAGTTTGAATTTAATTTTTTGAAAGAAATGGCCTACTCTGCACTAGCCAGGATCAGGATATCTTCAAAATTACAAGTGGATTTTAACTCGTATAGATAGGTGACAGTTACCTTGGTGAATGTAGAAGAGGTTATGATTAAATCAGTAGAGTATATTAAAAAAAAATTGGAGCTGGTCTGTCTTTTTCATCTTAAAAATTAAGATATATACATAAAATATAATAAATTTGGGTGTTTACTATTTTTGAAGCGATAAAGAAAAGGGGAGCATCTGTCTAATTTTATTTCGATACGAGTTGAGAGTCGGATATTTAAAAAAATTGGAGTATATGTACAGGGAGAGCCAAAGTTAAGTCCCACCCTTGCGTTTTCTTCTTATGATTATTTCATTGTTTTTATAAAAAAAAAAATGAAAATATTATATGATGAAGATAGGGGCAGCCTGGTGGATATTATTGAAAAGGTTGAATAAATCGTAATCAGCAGAGCTAGTATTGAGGAGCCAAATTTATTCGGATTATATCCCTCCGCTATAGGCCAACGTTTCGGAGCTCAAACGGCTCCTTCTTCAGGGCCATTATATTATATTAAATTTTCTAGGTTTGAACCATGAAAGTTTTCATTAAAAAATATATATTTTTTTAAGACAATGAAATAATCACAAGTAGAAAACGTATGTGTGGGACTTTCAGCTCACTGTTGAGGGACAATATTAAGTCACCACCCCCAGGTGGTGGTGGTGGCTAGAGCCTTAAGTATATGGTATAAATTTAAAATTTTTTCACTCTATACCATATAGGCTAATATACTTTTTTTTTTTTTTCATTTAAAAAACATTCACACTCACAATCACACACACATTCACACAGTCTTTTCGGCAACTTAGGCCATTTAAGACTTTGACGATATCCGTTATTTATTATTATACATATTGGGGTCCAAGCTTTCTTATATAAGCCATTTGGCCTAATATACTTAAGGCTATACCTTCCAGTTGGGGGGGGGGGACTTAATTGTGGTGCTCACTGTACAGCAGATTTTAGTTTATACTTCTTATTTTGATCAATTTATTTATCTGGAATGGCTCTGGTGGGATGATTTCGTTGATGTTATTTTATATGTGAGCTATCGGCTCAAAACCAATTAAGTTTTTTAAACAGGATTTTATTTCATGCTTAATATTAACAGATGAGACACATAGGAAGAGTGCTTTCTCCATTCCCTGTTCTTTAGAGCTTCTAGTTTTTTTTTTTTTTATAAAATTTAAAAAACTTACACTCTCAGCAGCTGACCAGAGAGTATTCCAATCCAATTTTGGAATTATCCTCACAACGAATTCAGAATTGAATTCCGTTTCTGAAACTTTACTATCCTTTGCCTATAAAGATAAAAATAAACATTTAGTCGAGAGGAATCTACTTAAAATAAGAGGATTTTTTTAAAATCAAACATTACCACAATACTTAGAGGATATCCAACGTTGACTCCTTTCATACATTTCGATGTCAGCATGTTGTGTGTTAACAGTTTCATTTTTGATATCTAAATATATTTTCTATAATCTACTAAAATGGTAAAAATTTTCTAAATGAGAAAACAAAGCACTTATATATTATTAAATTTTTCGAGTGTCGTTCATATAGAAAGAAATAAAATAATTAAATTTTAATTTACTCGTAAATTGTTCCAAAGTTGGATACAAAAAATAACATTTCAAAAGATAAAAAAAGTAAATAAGACAAGACAAGCATTCAAGCTGAAAGGTACATAATTATTTCGTTCTTTTAAATAAAAAAATATATTAAAAATCTAAAATCAAATAAGATATTTTAGTTGGTTTAAGGGTTTAGGTGATTCAAAAATTAAATAATATTTCATTTTTAACTAGGATTTTGTTTTTGAGGATAAAATTGTTTATGA